>CAUYQU010077310.1:0-79950 GCA_963574635.1 Cheracebus regulus
TCTTCTGGCTTGTAGGGTTTCTGCTGAGAGATCTGCTGTGAGTCTGATGGGCTTCCCTTTGTGGGTAACCCGACCCTTCTCTCTGGCTGCCCTTAGCATTTTCTCCTTCATTTCAACCCTGGTGAATCGGACGATTATGTGTCTTGGGGTTGCTCTTCTTGAGGAATATCTTTGCTGTGTTCTCTGTATTTCCTGGACTTGAATATTGGCCTGCCTTGGTAGGTTGGGGAAGTTTTCCTGGATAATATCCTGAAGAGTATTTTCCAGCTTGGATTCATTCTCTTCGTCACATTCAGGTACACCTATCAAACGTAGATTAGGTCTTTTCACATAGTTCCATATTTCTTGGAGACTGTTCATTTTAAGTCCAATTAAGTGAACCAACTGTCCTCTGCTGGTAATAATTCCAACTCTGTATATGAGTTGGGTGCAAAGCCATGCAAGCCCTGCACGGGCGGGGGCGTTAACTAGCCTCCACCCTCCTTCCCAAGGGACAATGGGAGCCTGAATGACCCCTGCCTGAGGCATTTTTAGCTGCAGGGAGTCTCTTTTGTTGAATGGGATAGTGGCCCTCGATTTGCCCAACAGGTGTTGCCAGAGAAGGGGGGCAGGGGCAGTCCATTAAATACAAGAAAGTCTGTTCTCTTAACACCTTAATAGCTCTAACAATATTGGTTCTGGTTTTTTTTCCATGGGGGGTTACAGGGCTGTCGTCTGGACTGTGGGGTCTTTGGGGGCATATGAGTCCTGCCCCCCTCTCGTTTAGTCCAGTGGCCCTTCCATTAGATTGAACAGAGCCCCTTCACTTTTTATCTGGATCCTCGTGCTTAGGATCACCCTGTTCTCCCGTTAACTGTGGGCATTTTTTCCCAATGTCCTATTTCTTGACAAAATGCACACTGATCGCGTTACAGGTGTGGGTGGGCAGACTGTGGGGCTTTCCAGGAACCCCCCTTTTCCACGCTCTTGGGGGCATTCCTCTCATAGCAGCAGCTATCAAGTCAGCCTTCCGTTGAGCCTGACGTTCCCTTTCCCTATGATTTTCCCTCTGGCTTACCGCCTCTTGGTTTACAAATGCCTGGTTAGCTATTCCAATAACTGAAGTATTCATGCATGCAAATCCTGCCTGTTTCTGCCACTGAATTTGCCTGGACTTGGGAGTCCGCGTTTCTCGGCGGCGAGAGGGATGGTGGTTTCTAGCAGTCTATCCTTTGGCTACTAAAACAGTCGCTGCCTGCTCTTGTAGCCACTTTGGAGAGTTTAACACTAACTGCAATCAAGAGTCTATGTATGGAAATTGATCAAGGTGTTCTAACTTGCCGTATATAACCTCATGCCTTACTTTGGAGACAAGGGGCCTGTCTAGGGTCCCCTCTGGGGGCCAACCTACCCTAAATGCTGGCCAATCTTCTCTACATAAAACCCTTGATTTCTCTGGTGTCATAGTTACTTTATAATTCCCACTAAATCCCTTCTTGAAAATTTTCAGCATGGTTTCTAAAGGGGTGGGCTTGCTATGGGAGTGACCCATATTAAAACTTCAAAGAAACAATTCCCACAGTTAGGAGAGTGTTAGTTCCCTCACAGCAGTTCCTGCCTAGCAAGATGCAGCACAGAGCACTCTTCGACTTACATTCACTTCAATCCTTTTACAATGCCCAGAGGCTTCTTCACTCAGCCTTATGTGGCTGTCTCTAATTCTTACCAATTGCTCGACGCATGAGGCCCTTCCTAAGGGCCCCACACCTTTTACAACTGATGAGTCCGGTTGGACACATCTATACACACAGACACACATCCGATTGCTCTCTTTCCAATTCAAAACCATAAGCAAAAAGCTTCCAAGTTTCGTTACAGAGAGAGCTACCTTCAAAAGTGCCGATCTGGCACCCATGGGTGATCAGGCTTCCACCCAAAATGGGGTGGGCTACTTTCCCGGGTTCAATCTTACCAAATTCAGTTGTCTGGACTTCCCCAAATGTTCATTCCTCCTCGGTGTTCAGCCACTGGGTGGATCCACACTGCAGGGCCTCCCTGCTCCGCTCTGGCGAGGCTTTTCCTCCAGGCAAATACCTGCCCAGGAGCGCTCTCAGGATGCGTCAGAGGGCTAGGCAAACCACCTAAGAGACTTTTTCTCACCGTCTGCTGTCCGAGACTCGCTTCTCGGCCCATGCACCAAAATGCAGCAGGAGCGGCCATGGGAAACAGACCTCTCAGACACCAAATACAGGAGGAAGGAGGATTTATTTGGCCAGGAGCAAGGTGGCATAGTTGTCTAACAGCCAAGCTCCCCATGGTGAAATTTTAACAGAACTACCTTAGGGTAAAAATCTTGGAGCTCACTAGGAATTTCCTTGTGGGCAAAATATGGGTAAAGCATGTAGGTTTTCATCTTGTAGGCATCTTATTCAGGAACCAAAAGGGGAGGCAGGTTTGCCTGACCCAGTTCCCAGCTTAACTTTTCTCTTTGGCCTAATGAGTTTGGGGTCACAAGATTTATTTGCCTTTCATGGCATGTAAGCCCAGGGTCTAGGGGTGATGGTTGGGGATCCACCACCTTGTCTCACCACTGCCAGAGACACAGAAGTGGTTTCTGTTCCTAAGTCCCTATTAAATGTTTCTCTCTAAGGAATGAGATTTGCCAGCCTCTTTCTTTGGCCTCTCAGCATCCTCTGACTTTGGAGCAGATATTTATAGGCCCGGCCACTGAGGAACAATCACTAACCATTAGGAAAATGCAAATAAAAACCACAATATCATTTTATACCTACCAGGATGACCATAATACAAGGTTGTGAAAAGAAAATATCTTGGGTCCCTTCCACCTAGGAACTGCTCATGGCAAATCTGCCTCCCATTCTAGTCAGTCATCCCTCTGATCACTGAGATAGATGCATATCTGATTGCCTCCTTTGGAAAGGCTGATCAGAAAGTCACAAGAATGCAACTGTTCATCCCTCACCTGTCTGTGACCTAGAAGCCCCTTTCCTGCTTTGAGTCTTCCTGCCCTTGCTTCAAGTTGTCCTGCCTCTCCAGACTGAACCAATCTACTTCTTACATATACTGACTGATGTCTCGAGTCTCCCTAAAATGTATAAAACCGAGCTGTGCCCTGACCACCTCAGGCACACGTCGTCAGGACTTCCTGAGGCTGTGTCACGGGCACGTCTTCAACCTTGGAAAAATAAACTTTGTAATTAATTGAGGCCTGTCTCAGATTTTTGGGGTTCACAAGGTACATAAATAACAAGTATGGGCAAAAATGTGGAAAAACTGAAACCCTCACACATTGCTGGTGAAAATGTAAAATGGTGTAGCCAGTTTGAAAAACAATTTGGCAGTACATAAAAATGTTGAACAGTTACCACATGAAAACTTAAGTCCACGCAAAAGCTTGTACATGAATGTTCACAGCAGCACTTCTCATAATAGTCAAAAAATGAACAACCCAAATGTCAATCAACTGTTGGACAATAAAATGTAGTATACCCATATAATGGAATAGTTTTAATTTTTGTTTTGTTTACATAATGAAGTATTAATTAGCAATAAAAAAATAACTAGCTCCTGATGTCTGCTATAATATGAACCTTGAGAACATTATGTTAAATGAAAGAAGTCAGTTACAAATGACTCTGTATTTCGTGTTTTCATCTATATGAAGTGTTTAGAATAGGCAAATCTATAGAGACAGAAAATCGATTAGTGGTTGCCAGGGGCTAAGGGAATGGGAGGGAAATGGGAAATGACTGTTAATGGGTATAGGGGTTTTTTCGGGGTGATAGCATTCTTCTAAAATTAGATTGTGGTATTGGTTCCACAACACTGAAAAACCACCTCACCTTAGATTGGTGAATTTTATAGCACATGGATTAGATCTCAACCAAAATGTTTATTAAAGATGTATCTGTAGATGGATAGTGGTGACAGCTGCATAATATGAATGTACTTAACGCCCTTAAAAATTAAGGCGATAAATCTTGTAATAACACCACAATAAAAAAATGAGTTTCAATAAATTATCTGGGAACATTTGAGTTTTATGCCTTACCTTGGAACAACTCTTCTGTGAATAAAATGCTTGTGATGTGTTAAGAAACTGTGTTTATATCTGAACCGTGTGACTACCAAAATGACGGTAAGGAATTTTTTAGAAGTCAATAACCTGACCTTAATAAGGGCTCAGATTTCTCCAGTGTGTACCTTGTGCCAATGTACAGGGGATTGTTTCTTCATCCCATCTCACAGATGAGGAAACTGAAGTTTATTGAGATAACTTACACAAGGCACAGATAACCTGAACACATCTTTATGAGCCCTCAACCACCACGCTTATATTCTGTGCCTCCGCTTTACTGAATTATAAAATGAAAGAGATTAAGATGATCTCTAATACCCTACCAACCTGAAATTCTTATTTCATTACAATAAAGCACTTCGTATATAATTGGGAAATATTCTGTATTATGTAATAAGCTTATCTGGCCGGGCACGGCTACTCGGGAGGCTGAAGTGGGAGGATCACTTGAGCCCAGGAGTTCTGGGCTGTAGTGCACTAGGCCAATGGGGTGTCCGCACTAAGTTCGGCATCAATATGGTGACCTCCCGGGAGCGGGGGACCACCAGGTTGCCTAAGGAGGGGTAAACCGGCCCAGGTCAGAAACTGCGCAGGTCGAAACTCCCATGCTGATCAGTAGTGGGATCGCACCTGTGAATAGCCACTGTACTCCAGCCTGGGAAACATAGCAAGACCTCGTCTCTATTTAAAAAAAAAAAAAAAAAAAAGCTTAATCTGGCAGTGACCTGCCCTTGTGATTCTAATATTTAAATTGTGGGTGCATATTACCAAAGCACCTCATAGTGCTGTGCCCCAGAGGAAACCAAACACGGAACCCATTTTTATCCCCAGGCCAGCAGGCTCCTCAGACTGCAGTTCTCACCATGCCACAGCCCATATGAGACACCACAGCTTCTGCATGATTTTTTGTTGGTGGTGGTGCTGCTTTTGTTTTTTGGAGTGTTTTGAGATGGAGTCTCACTCTGTCACCCAGGCTGAAGTGACGCAATCTCGGCTCACTGCAGCCTCCACCAATTCTCCTGCCTCAGCCTCCTGCGTAGCTGGGTGTACAGGTGCGCCACCGTGTCTGGCTAAATTTTTGTATTTTTGGTAGAGATGGGGTTTCACCTTGTTGGCCAGACTGGTCTCTAACACCTCACCACAGGTGATCCGCCAGCCTCGGGCTCCCAAAGTGCTGGGATTACAAACGTGAACTACAGCGCTTGGCCGTGATTTGTTTTTCATTTGTCATTCAAAGGACCACCAGGATGGCTAGACAGTAGACAAGAGTTTTACTGTCAATATCAGTCTGCAAGCCAGGGAGAGTCTCCAGCATGAACCCAAAGAGCTCTGTCAGAAGAACAAAGAGGTTAGAGGTTCTATTTTAAAAAGAGAAATGTTAACTTATTCTTCTTTGAGAAAGTTCACTGGCACTGGGAGCTTGGGGAGCTCTGACGGCTGAGCGAAGCCATGGGGCAAGATCAGGCCTGGAGGGGCTGCAAGTCGTGCTGAAGCTATGAGCTAAAACTGGCTTCAGATCAGGCGCAGCGGCTCCCTCCTGTAATCTCAGCGCTCTGGGAGGCCGAGGCAGGCCACTTGAGGTCAGGAGTTCGAGGCCAGCCTCGCCAACAAGGCGAAACCCCGTCCTACTAAGTACAAGAACATTAGCCGGGCTGGTGCCTGTAGTCCTAGTCCCAGCTACGGGGGAGGCTGAGGCACGAGAGTCGCTTGATTCTCCCGGGAGGTGGAGGCTGCAGTGAGCCGAGATCACACCACTGCACTCCAGCCTGGGCGGCAGAGACTCCGTCCTCCCACCCCCCCAAAAAAGGAATTTTTTCTTTATAAAAAAGACGAAGAAAAAAAGCCTGGTTTAAAGTTACAGCAGGCAGCTGGTGCCATTCTTCGAGGACGGCCAGCCCAGTGCTCCCCCTACCCCGCCGCTCGACTTGCTGTGCCCGGACACGGCAACGACGACACAATTTTGTGATCAAGTTTCACAAATGACGCACACGAACCGTCTCCCTAACACACCGGACAAACGAAACCGGCACCCGAAAGGAAAAAAACCAGCCCCTGTGACCGCCATTCCGGGCCTCTGAAGACGCCCGCCTCCGTGACGGGGGGCAGCCCGGGCGGCGGCCGGCGGCCTCGGGGCGGCTGCGCTGGGGCAGGGCGCGGCGAGCCCGGGCTTCTCGGAACACCAGGCCGCCCGGACGCTGCAGAGGAAGCGCCGCTCCGACACCCACCGGCGGAGAGCACCAACCTCGTTCCATCCGGCCACAGACGCGCGCGGCGCCGGTACGCACATGACGTCAGCACGCACGGCGCCAGCCCGCGCGCATGATGTCAGCACGCACGGCGTCGGTGCGTAGGCGCCCAGAGGTTCCGCCTGCCGGCAGTCCGGGTGGCACTTGCGGGTACCGCGGCGGTGGGTGTGGTGCGCGGGCCCCGGGCGGCGGGGCCGGAGCGAAGGACCCTCCCTGGCGCCCGGCCTTGGGCCGCGGCGAGCGCGCGGGCCGCCATGTCGTACATGCTCCCGCACCTGCACAACGGCTGGCAGGTGGACCAGGCCATCCTGTCGGAGGAGGACCGCGTGGTGGTCATCCGCTTCGGCCACGACTGGGACCCCACGTGCATGAAGATGGACGAGGTCCTGTACAGTATCGCCGAGAAGGTAGCGCGCCGGGCCCTCCCGCCCTGCCGGCCGCCCGTGGGGCGCGAGCGGGTCCCGGAGGAGGGGCGGGGGTCCGGGCGGTTCCTCCCCGCGCTGCGGGCGAGCGCGCTCGGGGCCTGTGCCGGCGTTTCGCGCCTTTTTCTCGGGGGAGCGCCTATATTTTTTCACATTTTAAACGGTTTGTGATACCCTTCGCCTCAAATGAATTAATTATTTCTGTTGATAGGGCGTTTTTCTCAAACTTACAGTGCAGTGAACAAAATACACGTGCAGATTTTATTGAGAGCGCGGATCGTTCATTTAGAAGGATGTCGTTTTTTGGTACCTTATTTATTTGTTGTATATATAAAGCAGAACTTTGATGTTAATACCATAAGAAATCTATTTTTCTATTGGTGTTTTCTTTATCCCAGCACGCTTTTTGTAAGTCGTGTGATTTATAGCTTAGAGTGATTAAGATGCGAAAAACAGGAGAAAATAGAAATATGCTTTGTTAGAACTGGTTTTCTGAATTATCATTATTATTATCATTATTTTTGAGACGGAGGAGTCTTGCCCTGTAGTCCAGGCTGCAATGCAGTGGCGCGATCTCGGCTCACTGCAACCTCCGCCTCCCGGCTCCGGGTTCAAGCGATGCTCCTGCCGCAGCCTCCTGAGTAGCTGGGATTACAGGCACGCCCCACCATGCCCAGCTAATTTTTGTGTTTTTACTGCAGTTGAGGTTTCACCATGTTGGCTAGGCTGGTCTTGAACTCCTGACCTTGTCATCCACCTGCCTCGGCCTCCCAAAGCGCTGGGATTACAGGCGTGAGCGACGGCCCTGAATTTCTAATATTAGTACACCGAGGAGCCTTGGCACTTGCTGACGATAAAACTTGTAGGACACAATTTTATAACCAGAGGTTTCATTCTTTTTCTAGAGTTCCTCATAGCAATTTTAGGATGACTGTTATTTGGGTTTTGCAGTCTTAGCAGTAGGGCAAAGGGCAAAAATACTAGGGTGTTAATAAAATATCTGCCATATTAATTTTCCATAAGTAATTTGAGAGGTTATTCTTTTTAATGAAGAGTAAAAGTAACATTGAAGCTATATTTTATTTCACAAATGCTAAAGTTGGCTGGGTTAAAATAACTTCTTTGAGTAAAGAATAACAGATATAAGGATATATTTTATATTCAGGAAAGGAAAGACTATCTGGACTGCCATTTATTGATTTTTGCTATTTCTTATTTAGTAGGAGAGGCATGATGTTAGGAGCTGTTGGTATATTGTAGTTATGACAAGAATCTCCTGGAGTGCTTACTAAAATGCATCAGAGATTCTGTTTCTATGGGTATGGGTGAAGTCCAGAAATGGCTTTTTAAAGAAGCCCCTCAGGGAATTCTGATGTGACTTGACGTTGAACCACACACTGAGAAACCCTTCAGTGGGGGTCATGGACAGAGGAGGAGTGCTTTGATTCCCACCCGTCTCCCAGCCTCTTCGCCTTGGACACCAGGACGCGGACCACTCGAGGAGGGACCTACGGAACTCAGGAGAGAGCACGTCTCTCACACACTGGGGGTCCTGCCAGCCGGGGATTAGAGGTGATGAGTGAGGCGGTGCGACGGCATAGTTTTTCATTGCTTGAGCTGTAGTGGACAAGGGCAGATACCTGAAATCCAGCGAAGAATTGACTAAGAGCAGTTTCCCAATAATCCCTGCTGTACTGACTTTGAGTTATGAGTTCTAGAATCTCTCACTGTTCTGCCTTGCACGTGGTGGCATAAACATCAGGTGGTGTTCGGATCCTGCTGCCTGGCAGCTGGAGGTGTGAGAGCCTTTGTCTCATCACGTCCAAGCAGAGCTCAGCAAGATGCTCCTAGCCAGGAAACAGATTTTAGGTGTTAATGTAAGTGTTTAGGGTCTTTGGCAGGTTTGCTTTTTTCCCCAGCTCCTTTATGTTCGTTACAGACTGAATCGCTGTATCACTAGTGGATGTACATAGTGGACACACACTTAATGAGCTCACTTTGGGTTTTTTTTTTTTTTGGTCTTTTAAAATAGTCTGATTTTTGTTTTTGTGCAAAAATTTGGGTTGCTTTATTAATAAATTTTTAATGCAAATATTGTAGTTATTAAAAGCTCATTAATAAAAAGCTCTTTTTATTAAAAGTCCTGTGTTCCTAGTTGTTCAGCCCCTGCAGTGTCCCCGTCCTGTCCAGTTCGCTTTGGCGACCTCTCTGGGGCACTCAGCACAGCTCCCTAGAGTCTCCTGCCTTGGTTTCTGAGGCTGCCTCCCTGGCATCCCTTTCCTGCCCCCAGCTCTACAGTGGGCTTCAGTGCTAACTCCCAAGCCTTTCCTGGCACCCACCGCCCTGGCTGGGGTCATTGCTGGGTGCAGGTGGCAGCGGTAAGGTAGCTCCCTCCAGCCCAGACTCCTTTGTACAGCTTCAGGCCAGTCACTACCTGGAGGGCCTTTTTCTGTGGATGTCCTTTAGTTTTCTCAAACTCAGTGTGTACAAAATGAACCCTTCAGTCTCTCCTTAGAAGTGAGTAAATACTAGCCCAGAATCCCCCACGTGGAAAAGGTCCTCTGTGGGCCAGTCCACGGGCACTCCCTCCCCACTGTCCTGCACTGCTGCCTCCTTGCCCGGTGCTGGATCTGAGACCTGGCTGCTGTTCCTGCGTCTTTCTGTTTGCATGTGGAATTCTCTATGACAGTTCTTCCCCGCCACCCCGTGTCTGTGCCGCCGCCCCTGCCTGCTGTGGGCAGGCTGATGCTGTCAAGGCTTGGCGGAGGAGCTGTCATCCAGAGCTCAGTCGTGGGAGCCAGACAGGGTGCGTCGCAGCTCTGCAGCTTCCCTGCGCGGCTGGGTGTTGCATGGAGTTTCTGAGCCAGAATTCCATCACTTGAAACATCAGTGACATCTATTTAGAGGTGTTGAAAGAATTAGAATCCATGAGTGAGAAGTGCCTGATACATAGTGGATTCTCGAATGTTCATGAGACCTGTGGTGAAATCAGGACATCCACGTTCTCGCGGCACATGAGCTTGACGTGGTAGTTTGCTTCTGTTGGAATGGTCTGGGTTTGATGCATTGGACCAGAGCTTGAAGGCAAGAGGAGATTCACGTTTGGATCTTTAAAGTTACATTTACTTAGTTGCCCTCTAATTGTTATTATTGTTCCTGCAGCAGCTGCTGCTGTTATTATTATTTTGAGAAGGCGTCTCTGTCCCCCAGGCTGGAGTTCAGTGGCGTAACTCAGCTCACTGCAACCTCCACATCCTGGGTTTAAGCGATTCTCTTGCCTCAGCCTCCCAAGCAGCTGGGATTACAGGCGTGCACCCCCACACTGGCTAATTTTTGTGTTATTAGTAGAGACAGGGTTGCACCATGTTGGCCAGGTTGGTCTCGAACTCCTGACCTCAAGTCGTCTGCCTGCCTCAGCCTCCCAAAGTGCTGGGTTACAGGTGAGAGCCACCTCGCCCGGCCCTGTGCTCTGATTATTAAATGCCTACAAATTATTAAAAACCACAGATGGTTATAATATTTACTGTTTTTTACACGGAAGAAAAGGGATGATAAAAATTGGTTGTGACCTTTCTTTTTTCTAAGTACACAATTTACAACCCTGTCCAAATGATATTTCAAGTAACTTAATATTTGCAAGGTAATTCCATAAGTTAATCTAATGTTACTGGTATTTACTGTATCTTTTCCTGATCAAGGCATTGAAAGGATAAAAATGTAATATTATTTTGACTTTCCTAATGCCTGTGAACATTTTACTTATATTATTGGTATATTTATTTTAGCTTCTGTAGGGAAGTACTTTTTGTTTAAGTCAAACCAAGATAGTTTATTAGTTTACCATGAAAATAAGACTGGGTTCTGGCAACCTGACCAACACATTCTCACCATGGGCATTGCAGGAAACCAGTCTCAGAAACAGGTGTTGTCAGAGTGACCGCACCCAGAGGGGCCCATGTCTAACACAGGCGTCATGTTGGGGTTTTGAAAGCAGATGGGTGGCGAGGCACCCGCTCATGCAGTGTGCCGTGTGCTGGAGTTCTGATACAGTTTTATTCACCAAAGCTGAAGGCCAGTAGAGTCCTTGTGAGGTGTGAGCTTTCTCATTCTCCCTCTCCCTACCCTGTTCCGTGGTTTAAATTTCCATCTTAATTTTTTTAAATATTCCCCAAAAATAGAGAATATAGTGAACCCCTCTGTTCCTGTTGTTCCACTTCAACATATTTGGCTAGTCTTGTGTTACTAACCCCTCGTTTTATTAGGCTGCATGTTTCGTGCAAATCCCAGATATTATTATTTTGCCTGTAAGTTACAATCAGGTTTTAAGAATTAGTTTTATGTGGAGAAATGTTGTGCACATCTCATGGATTTCCTGTGATTGCTGTGATAGGATGCGGCAAGCTGAGGGGTTTCAAACAACAGAAACTTCTCTCACAATTCTGGACACCAGAAGTCCAACATCAAGGTGTTGTCCGGGCCAGGTCCCTCTGAAACCTGCCAGGGAGAGTCTTGGTGCTGCTCCCAACTTCTGGTGCTGCCAGCAGCCTCTTGGAGCTCCTGGGCTCATAGACGCCACTGCAGTCCTTGGTGCCCTCAGGGCCCCCGTCCTGTGTCTTCACGTGGCCATTTTCCTGTAAGGACACCAGTCACACCAGATTAGGGGCCCACCTACTCCAGTATGACCTCATCTTACCTTAACTAACTACATTGGCAATACCGTTTCCAAATAAGTCATGCTCTCAGTACTGAGGTTTAGGACTTCAGCTGTTTCGAGGACACAGTTTAACCCATAACACTTATAAGTGGCTACAAGCTTTCTAAAGGGCATTGAGTCAGTATTTATAAAGAGCCTTTAAAATGTCATATTCTTTGTTCCAGAATTTTAGGAATTTGTCCTTAGAAAATAGTGAAGTATGCATACAGATTAAGGGGGAACATGTTCACAGGTAAATAATTGATGTTAATGAAAAATCAGAAAATAACAGAAGAATGGCGTAGGAGGCTCTTCTCTCATTTCTATAAAGAAATACATGAGACCCGATAACTTATGGTAAAAGAGATTTAATGGGCTTACAGTTCTGCAGGCTGTACAGGAAGCGTGGTGCCGGCATCTGCTTCTGGGAGGCCTCAGGACCTTCCAATCAGGGCGGAAGGCAAAGGGGAACGGGCACGGCACACGGTGAAAGCTGGGGTGGAGTATCACACCCAGAAACAGCCTCAGCTCATTACCCCGAGGACAGAACCAAGAGGGCGCTGCTCAGCCATTCCTGAGAAATCCACCCCCTGCTCCAGTCCCCTCCCGCCGCGCCCCACCTGCAACACTGGGAGTTACGTTTCAACCTGAGCTTTGGGCAGGGACAAATATCCAAACTATATCAAATGGTAAAGTAATGGCATAGCCATTTGATGAATCACACAGCCATAAAAGTTTTCCATTTTTAGAAAGTAGGTAATGTGTGTAAAAGAATGCTCATAATTAAAGCGGGCTACAAAATATTGTAGTATGATCACTATATGACCACATTTTGCTATGTAGGAGCAGAAATAGTATGAACAAATTATTAAAAATATGTACATAAGAAAGATGGGAAAGAATACAGTAAAAATATTGCTGGGTGTGGTGGCTCACGCCTGTAGTTCCAGCACTTTGGGAGGCCACGGCAGGCATATCACCTGAGTCCAGGAGTTCAAGACTAGTCTGGGCAAAATGGCAAAACCCTGTCTCTACAAAAATTAGCCAGGTGTGATGGTACGTGCCTGTAGTCCCAGCTACTTGGAAGGCTGAGATGGGAGGATCGCTTGAGCCCAGGAGACACAGATTGCAGTGAGCCAAGATCTCACCACTGCATTCCAACCTGGGCAGCAGAGCCAGAGACATCCAAAAAAAAGATAAGAACAGCAGTCACTCCTGGGTGTTGGGATTGGAGGTGATCTTATTTTCCTTTTATTTTTCTGGCTTTGCTAAATCTCTGATAAACTTGCAATTAAAAAAAATTCCAGAAAATTTGTTATATGCAATATTATTTGGGTACTGTTAGTATTTGCAGGTGCTCAAACCTGACTAATTGAAGGGAAATGATGGCAGAATTCTACAGGCATATTCTAGAGCAGCTGTGAGATGCATGTAACTGTGTATTTATGAATAAAGTGCAGATTTGTAAAAGTTCATATAGATGATCGCCGCTAGATCATCATAAATGATATATCTGTGGACATTTTCTGCAGGACTTTCATAACTTGTTACCTGAGTGAAATTTAATTCCTAGACTATTCTGGGAAATGGTAAAATGAGGCAGAAGGAGCCAGTGGCCAAGGTCCCAGTAGAGTCTCATGATCTTCTCACGTGTTTGCTGCACTGGGAAAACGTTGAAGAATTAGTTTGAAAATTTCCCTGGCATGGTGGCTTACTCCTGTGATCTGAGCACTTTGGGAGGCTGAGGTGGGAGGATCACTTGTGCCTGGGACACATGGCAAAACCCTGTCTTTACAAAAAGTACAAAGAATTAGCCAGGCATGGTGGCACATGCCTGTGGTCTGAGCTGCTTGGGAGACTGAGGTGGGAGGATCGCTTGAGCCTGCAGTGAGCTACGATTACGCCACTGCACTCTAGTCTGGACGACAGAGTGAGACCTTGTCTCAACAAAACAAAACAAAAGTTGCCCTGTCCACACAAATTCTTGGTTTTGTTTTTTCAAGTGTGCTTTTATAAAATGAAAGCCAAAGTGTCTGTTTTTTCCGTTTTTTATTTTTTATCTCCTTTTAGGTTAAAAATTTTGCAGTTATTTATCTTGTGGATATTACGGAAGTACCCGATTTCAACAAAATGTATGAGTTATACGATCCATGTACTGTCATGTTTTTCTTCAGGTATGTTATCTTAAAGTTGTTATTGAAATTGAATTTTGTCAGTTTAATGTAACCAAGATCTCTTTAGATTATTTTATTTTGAAGGAAGTTGGTTATATAGTCATATTCCAATATCGTTTGTATCACCAGGCAATCAGTGTGAATCCTTTAAAATAATTTTCAAAGTAACAATTCTAGTTTTAGCATTTACTCAATAACAAATTACCCTTTTGAAATAACTTTGCCGGGAAACTTAGGTGAAGTGTAATTCAATGAAAGACATTTTACTGACATTTTAGCTACCTTTAACTATAATCTGTTCATCAAAAATGTGTTGTAAAATAATTTATTAAATATGATATCATCGACTTTAGTGGCCTTTTTTATACCCAAGGAACACCTGAATTACTTTGCTCGTAAATACAAGATTATTTTAACAGCTCAAAAATTTCATTATGGAAATATAATTGGGAAAGAAATCACCATCTGATGCTGTTTTTACTTGTCATAGTTAGCATAGAGTTTGGTGAATTAGCTGTATGAGCATTAGCCCATTTTCCTACAGTGGAGCCTCCTACCTGGTAAGGAAGGTCAGGTGGGTTGTGTAGGGTATGTATTAGTTTTATACTCGTTGTAACAAATTAGCATACATTTAGCAGCTAAAATCAATACCCTTTTCTGAGCTCGCAGCTCTTTGGGTCAGACGTCCAGGCAGGGTCTGATGGATTCCTGCTCAGGGTCTCACCAGGTCCAAACCATGGGCTGGGTGCTTATCTGGAGTGTGTGGGGAGTTTGTTTGGGTTGTGGGCAGAGTCCAGCTCTTTGTGGTGGCGGGTCTGAGATGTGCTTCCTTGCTGCTGTTAGCTAAGGCCACTCTGCTGCGAGAGACTCGGACTTCCTGAAAAGTTCTGCCTGAGAAAATGCTCTGATTTTAGAGGACTGTGATTAGATTAGACGTGCCCAAATAATACAGGGTAATACCTCATTTTATTTATTTATTGAGATGGGGTCTCACTCTGTCACCCAGGGTGGAGTGCAGTGTTACAATCACAGAACTTTGAACTCCTGGCTTCAGGCCATCCTTCCGCCTCAGGCTGCCAAAGTGTGAGCCACTGCCGTGTTTCTGGGTGCATTTCTGGGTGTCGGGACACCCTCCGCTCGACATGCCCTCAGGCTTCCTAGCCACCTCCTGTTTGGTTGAGAAGATCTGTGAGGTGCACCCTGCATTTCTTGTGAACTTTGGATCTTTCCTAGGTTTCAGCAAAGGTGCGTGACTGACCCTCATCCTTGACTGTGCATTCAGCAGCCATTTCTGAATTTCAGCATGTTTGGCCATCTGGAGAGGCTTAAAGATTTTTTTCCTTTTGTTAACAGTTCTTACACCAGTTTGTTTCTTTCTGCTCTTGAAGGCAGCACCTCCGAGACTTTGCTTGGAAGTTTCTGCAGCTAACTATCCCAAGTGTGTTGCTTGTGAACTCTGATTTCCCGTAACTGCAGACCCCGTGTCCCTGATCCTCCGCCACTCTGTAATAAGGGTCCCTTTTCTCCATTTCCCAGTAACACACTCCTCACTTCCTTCCGAGCCCACGTCAGGCATTCCCAGAGTCCATATGTTAACATTTTGTTTGAGGCAATACAGGCCTCATCTATCTTGCCCCTCAGAGTTCTTCAGGTGAGAACAGGGAAGGCCATCTTAGGTCCCTGTCCCCACAGTGTGCAGCAGAGGCCAGCTTGGGGCTGGAGATGCTGTGAGGGGCAAGGAGGCTGCAGGGAACAGCCTTGGGTGGCAGCCGTAGCCCCCTTAGCATTGTTAGAAAAGGAGATGAAACTTCCTTTTGCCGTTTCTGTGACTCAGAATTTTAAGACAAACGGTACTTTATGCACCAGGCTTACACCTTGAGCCCCCACCAGGTTGTGGTCTAGTGCTAGGGCCTAATGTCAGATGAGACAAGGTTCCCACTCTCGTAAGACTTTGTCTAACAGAAGAAACAGCTGAGTAAATTAGCAGAGGGTACTGAAGAAGTGAAAGGAGGCAGGTGTTTGTGAGATGTGAAAACCGAAGGAGTACACCCAGGTCAGATAGGGCCGCAGGGAAGGTACTACGGGCAGCTTCCCGTCAGTGTAGGAGCTTCGTGCTCGCTGTGTGTAGGGCCTGCCTGCAGCATGGAGGGTGAGAGGGCGGCCAGAGGTGGGGTCTAGAGTCTGATCAGATTTGCCTTTCCTGAACCAGAGACTTCACGGGGAATACTTTTCATGAAATAGTGGGTGGAAGCCACATGCATGATCTTGTGGAATTGAACATTAAATTAAAAACCAGTCTTCAGGTGGGGCACGTCTGCAGCCCAGCCACTCTGCAGGCTGGGGTGGGACTGGAGCCCAGGGTTCAAGTCCGGCCTTAGCAACCTAGACCTCGTTTCTAAGAAAAATCAGCAGGCCAGGTGCAGTAGCTCATGCTGTAATCCCAGCACTTTGGGAGGCCAAGGCGGGAGTATAACTTGAGGCCATGATTTGAGACCAGTCTGGGCAACATAGGGATACCCTATCTCTACAGAAATACTAAAAATTAGTTGGGTATGATGGAACATGCCTGTGGTCCCAATTACTTGGAGGGCTGCAGTAGGAGGATCAGTTGGGCCAGGCGGTTGATTTTGCTGCTGTGCCCTAGCCTGAACGACAGTGAGACCCCATCTCAAAAAAAAAAAAAGGAAACTTTAGCAAACCAGGATAAATGTATGCCAGTACAGCAAAGGGTTAATATCATTATCTTGTGAAGCGCATCAAGTGTTCACGAGGAAAAGCTCTAGTCCCTTGAAAGAAAAGTAAAGAGTCATCTACCTCCCTAACCATAAACATGCAAAATGTCATCTTCATTTCATAGTTATAGGGCTTTTTTTTTTTGAGACGGAGTTTCGCTCTCGTTACCCAGGCTGGAGGGCAGTGGCGTGATCTCGGCTCACGGCAATCTCCACCTCCTGGGTTCAAGTGATTCTCCTGCCTCAGCCTCCCGGGTAGCTGGGACTACAGGCCCGCGCCAACACGCCCGGCTAATTTTTGTATTTTTATTGGAGACGGGGTTTCACCATGTTGACCAGGATGGTCTCGATCTCTTGACCTCGTGATCTGCCCGCCTCGGCCTCCCAAAGTGCTGGGATTACAGGTGTGCGCCATCGCGCCCGGCCTTGTAGGGCTTTTAATAGAATTTATGTCAGTGCTCACAAGAGCACCGTGAAAACTGAATTTTTATCAGGTGAATGAGTGCAAGTTAGATGGGGGCTCGTTTTGTTATCCGTGTTGCTCTGGGACTCCGGGCCTCGAGTGATCCTCCTGACTCAGCCTCCCAAAGTGCTGGGATGACAGACATGAGCCACTGCGCCTGCCCTCCTCTGACCTTTTAATTTCCCCTTAGAATATTTGCCCTAAATACAGAGAAATGCAGGAAAAAGCATGGTGGACAACGCATTGCATTATTACCAACAAATTTAGACATTTTAAAGAGGTTTTCATGAGAATGGATGTCCGTGTTTCTCTGCAGGAACAAGCACATCATGATTGACCTGGGGACTGGCAACAACAACAAGATTAACTGGGCCATGGAGGACAAGCAGGAGATGGTCGACATCATCGAGACGGTGTACCGCGGGGCCCGCAAAGGCCGCGGCCTGGTGGTGTCCCCCAAGGACTACTCCACCAAGTACCGATACTGAGGCGCCCTCAGTCTGCGCGGTCAGTGTTGTGCGGCCTTTTTCGTGTGGAAATGTTTTAAGTTATTTGAAGCCTTTGGAGCTCCAGGGCTGGAGGACCTCTGAGCTGGAATTGATTCCATGGCCGTAGCCGACTGAGATAAACAAGCACGTGAGAGGAGCAGTCCTACTCGCTTGCTCTTAGGAAGCTTGATGACTAGGTGACTGACTTTCCGAGTCAAAGCTAGTTCTTATCCTTGGAGTAAAATGAAGGTGTCTATCCATTGAGGCTTTGTGTTTGCATACTTGATTTGTTTACTGGGGGGTGTGTGATAGCAAGCCACCAACTGGGTGGCCTCAACAGAGATTTATGCTCTCACATCTTCGCGGGCAGGAGGTCCAGGATCAGGGCGTCGCAGGGTGGGTTCCTTCTGAGGCTGAGGGAATCTGCTGAGGCCTCTCCCTGGCTTCTGGGGGCGGCCAGTGATCTTTTCAGTTCTTGGTTTGTGGATGCTTCACCCCGTCTCTGCTTTACTTTCAGTTCACATGGTGTCCTCCTTGTGTGGGTGCTGGTCTCCAAATCTCCCCTTTTCCTAAGGGCACCATTTGTGTTGGTTTGGGGGCCTCCCTGCTCCAGCATGGCCTCATCTTAACTAATTACACTTGCAAGGATCTTGTGTCCACAAAAGTCACAGTCTGAAGTGCTGGGGGTTAAGACTTCAATACATAAATTTTGGGCTTACATAGTTCAACCCATGACAGAATCCAAAGGCTTATTCTTACTTCGGTTATAAAAACGGTACAATAAACTGTTGTTTAGAGCCTTCCCTTTAAGGAGTAGGAGATCTGTTTTTTTTACTTTTTCCAAGATTGTATTTGATGTAAACATATTTTCTGTAGAAGCCATGGTGTTTTCAGTTCGTATAGTTAGAAAATTTCCTGATTGGCCGGGCGCAGTAGCTCACGCCTGTAATCCCAGCACTTTGGGAGGCCAAGGTGGGCAGATCATAAAGTCAGGAGGACGAGACCAGCCTGACCAACACGGTGAAGCCCCGTCTCTACTAAAAATACAAAAATTAGCCAAGTGTGGTGATGCATGCCTGTAATCCCAGTTTCTCAGGGGGCCGAGGCATGAAGACGGCCTGAGCCGAGGACGCAGAGCTTGCACTGAGCTGAGATCGCACCACTGCACTCCAGCCTGGACAACAGTCTCAACAAAACAAAACACACCGAAAAGAAAAAAGAAAATTTCCTTGTTACAGTCTCGGGTTTCTCTTGTCCCTCTCACCCTAGCAGTGTGGATGGGGTTGGTCAGGATCTTCGTGTCCCGTCTCAGCACGCTCGCACTTTGAAGGGAAAGTGTGGGGGGGGGGGGAGCGCAGAGATGGGGGCACCTGAGCACACCCTGGGCCCTCCGACCTCAGACCCAGGCTCTGCCCCCACTGAGTGACCTCAGGCAGGGCACCTTCTCTGAGCTTCCATTTTCTGCTTGGCAAAGGCAGATGAGAGCGTCTGCCGTGCACACAGATGTAAACACAGGGAAGCACATGGTGCTTGCTGGGCACAGGAGTGGTGCACAGGACTCACTGCTGTCAGTAGACTGTGAAAACAGGAAGGTACTTACAGAATGAAGCACATTTTTTACACATACAAATGAGTGTATGCTTTTTAAGTGGATTTAAAATTCAAACACAAATCTGCAGTTTAATCTCCCTAGTGCTGATTTTTCCATGTGTGAAGTGGGAGAGTTTGACACTGTATCAGAGTGAGGGACTAGGGAGAACATCCGAGTAACCTCGAGAACCTGGCATGGCGTAGACACTCAGCGTTACACTCCTGATGTTTCTCCAGAGAGGTGAAACAGATGGCCAGTAACACAGACACTGGCTGGTGAAACAACAGACGGCTGGTGAAACACAGACACTCAGCGTCACTGCTTTTTAATTACGTGCAAATCAGAACCACAGTGAGATGCCACTTCACACCCACGAGTTTGGCTAGATTCAAAAAGCGATCACAACAAGCGTCCGCAAGGGTGTAGAGAAATTGCAGCCCTCACACACTCCTGGCAGGAAATGGTAAAACAGGCAGGCAGGCCGATGAAAAGTCAAACATGGACCAGGGGCAGGTGTCATGGCTGTATTCCCAGCACTTTGGAAGGCTGAGACAGGCAGATTGCTTGAGCCCAGGAGTTCTCAGCCAGCCTGGGCAACCTGGGGAGACCCTGTCTCTACAGAAAAGACAAAAAAATCAGCTGGGCATGGTGGTGTGTGCCTGTGGTCCCAGCTACTCGGGAGGTCGAGGCTGCAGTGACATGGCTGCGCTGCTGCACTCCAGCGTGGCCAGCCGAGCAACACCGTGTCTCATAGACATGGTATTACCGTTTGACTCACGGTTTCATGCCCAAGAGAATCGAACGCATAGGTCCACATAGAAACTGGTACACAGAAGCCAAAATGTGGAAACCCAGGTGTCCATCAATGGAGGAGTGTTTTAAATGTCCATCCAAACAATGCAATATTATTTGGTCATAAAAAGAAATGAAGTACTGATACATGCGACAATGTGGGTGAACACTGAAATCATTACATTAAGTGAAAAGCCTGTTGCTGTGTATTGTGTGATTCCATTTACACGGCTTTTCTAGAATAGGCAGATCCATAGAGACAGATGAGTGGTTGCTTCAGACTGGGAGGCGGGGAGGATAGGAGCTGATAGCTGGTGGGCACAGCTTCATTTCTGACATGATGAAAATGTGCTGACATAAGCAGAGGAGGCATAAAAAGAAAAAGTGTCCTAAGGTTGTGATAATGCTTGGCACAATTCTATCAAAACCCACTGATTTGCATAACTGGTGTATGGTATGTGAATTATGTCTCATGTCAGCTTTATTGGCTGTTACCAGGAAAGATAAAACAATGACATTCCACATTTGTGAGTTTATTGTGACTTATTGTAAATGCGTTGCATATTGTAATATTCTGCCCGCCACTGCCATAACAAAATACTTCAGGTTGGGTGGTTTAAACAACAGGAACTTGTCTTTTCCCAGTTCTCTTGTCTGGAAATCCCAGATCAAGGTGCCAGTCTGTGTGATTTCTGGGGAGCGCTTTCCTTGGCTTGTGATGGCCACCTTCTCTGGTGCAGGCAAGCCCCTGGCGTCTCTTCTCAGAAAGACGAATCCTGTTGGATGAGGGCCCCACCCTCAGGACCCATGTAACCTTAATTACTTCTGTAGACGCCCCATCTCCAAATACAGACATGCCGCAGTTAGGTCTTCAGCTATTTAGGGAGACATAAACGTTCAGTCCATAACATATCAGGTGTAGTATGTTTGTTCACCCTTGATTTTAATAAGTTTTTCTTTGGTGCTTTGTGACGGCAATACGGTTGAAATCGTAATGCTTTGGACTCTATTTCAAGTTTATCTCGTTATGTACCTACTGTCTACCTTGCCCTGACCTAAGTGCTTTGCAGTTTTCTCAAATCCTTACAACCACCTACCAGGTAGATACTTTGCAGAGAAGAAAACTAAAGCTTAGATTTCCCAGATTACAGCCAGTAGCAGAGGATAAGAATTTGAGGTGTGGGCCTGCGTGGCTGCCAAGCCTTGCCTCGTCTGTGGCACTGTAGTGCTTTAGTCAAGTTGCATTAATTAGCTCTCGGGGCAGCTAGTGATTTCTGTTTCCTGTCTTACCAGGATGGCTTCTAGGCAAAGTCCAGAAATTACCTGTGGCAGCTAACTCGGGCAACAAGCCCCTAGGCACAGATTAATCAAGTTCTCTAGAGAAACTGGCAACATGTACACAAAGAAATAGACAAGAGTATTGCAGCACTGTTTGGAAACAGTGTTAGTCAACTACAAGGTAGGTCATCAGAGGACAGTTACGCAGCATTTAGTGACTGACCTAGAGCCACACGTCTCAACATGAATCAGTGCCGAAAAAAAGCAAGGGGCAGAAGGCTGCATAGAGTGTGGGGCCACTGACACGCTGCTTTAAGACTTTCAGAATAAACGTCTGAAGGTGAAGATGCCGGTGTGTCTGCAGGAGACTTGATTAGGTGTCTGGGGCAGACTGCCTCTGCTCAGCTCACGCAGAGAAGGGATGAGGACTTCAGTCCAGCAGCAGAATCAGCACCACCATCCCTGCCTAGGCGAACAGACCACACCCCAAAGTTAAAGTGCAGGGTGAATTCACGGCTCACCAGCTTTCTGACCTGGAGGTTCAGAGGGTCCCGGGGAAAGCATCTGCGTGGGCACAGGTGGGAGGATCTGCTCCACGTGGGCGCTGTTCTGAATCATTTTTTATACATCGTTTTTACTGATGGCTTTCAACGTGCCTCTGACCTAGCATTCTTTTGTGGCATGTTTACATTCAGTATCAGAAACTGTGAGAGTGCCCACAGCCTGATGAGGTTTGGCCTCCCACGGTCCTCCCTGTGGCCTTTTGTAAAGTGGTCATGGCTCTCAGCGTCTCGAAGGACAAAAGGTGTCCTATTAAAGTGCAAAGCGTTTTGAAATTTGAAATTCATTAACTGCAAACAATCTGAGCAGCACTGGGTTGGAGGGTTCGTGCCCAGCACTGGGCACGGTGGACCTGGCTGCCGCCTTGGGGAGGAGGTGGTGTGGCACCCTCGGGCAGGTGATGACAGCAGCGGTGCCTGGAGTGCACCAGGCTCTGTGGAGCGGGCCGCGGCCCCAACAGGCGCTTTCTGTTTTACTACATTTTACTAAAATCAATTTTAAAATTAAATGCTGAACATCAGAATTCATATTATATAGATTATTACTCAGAAAGTACACTGTGCCCAGCTTAAATGATTTCTTTAAATGGTTACATGAGCATATTCTCAAGCAGAAACTACTAGTTATAATCCTCAGTCTAATTTGTTGTCATTTGTGTTCCATTGAAGACTAAGGAGTAGGGGTTACAAGTACTCTAATAAAACTCAATTTTTAAATCATAGAGGTTTTCACTTAAAATGTGTACTTTGGCCAAGTGAGGTGGCTCATACCTGTAATCCCAGCACTTTGGGAGGCTGAGGTGGGCGGATCAACTAAGGTCAGGAGTTTGACACCAGCCTGGCCAACATGGTGAAACCCCTTCTCTACTAAAAATACAAAAATTAGCCGGCTGTGGTGGCAGGTGCCTGTAATCCCAGCTACTCAGGAGGCTGACGCAGGAGAATCGTTTGAACCTGGGCGGCGGAGGTTGCAGTGAGCTGAGATCATGCCACAGTACTCCAGCCTGATCGACAGGATGAGACTCTTATCTCCAAAAACTAATAAAATAATAAAACGTGTGTACTTTAAAGGAATTATGTCAAAGCGTGTTTTAGTTGGTCTATTTAGAAAAGAGCATTTGTGACTGGGCATTGTGGCTCACGTCTGTAATCCCAGTACTTTGGGAGGCCAAGGTGGGCGGATCACTTGAGGTCAGAAGTTCCGAGACCATCCTGACCAGCGTGGCGAGACCCCCATCTCTACTAAAAATACAAAAAGTAGCTGGGCGTGGTGGCATATGCCCATAGTTCCAGCTACCCAGGAGGCTAAGGCAGGAGAATGGCTTGAACCCAGGAGGCAGAGGTTGCAGTGAGCTGAGATCATGTCACTGCACTCCAACCTGTGTGACACGGCAAGAGTCCATCTCAAAAAGAAAGAAGAAAGAAAGCAAGAATAAGAAAGAAAAAGGGCATTTGGAAATTTATTCCTGGCAGTTTTCATGCAGCACAAAGACAGTAATTCCCATACTGAACAAATATGGGATTGTATTTTTAAAGGTGAAAGCAGTCAAAAGATATGTAAAAGGCGGACATAGTTTTCCTAATAACGACCTTACCATTTGTTCTTTAATAGAATTTTCAATGCCAGCTTGCACCATTAAGTCATTGACATTCTTCTGTAAGTCCTCAATGCGATTTCCCATTTCTTCCAGTACGACGTTAAGGAGCTCTGTGCATAGAGCTGGAGTGCACAGCAGCCGAGGTGCAGCCAGGATGCCCTCGGAGACCCTGCCCGTGGCGGCTGCCATCCTCGTGCTCATGGCAAAGCCATGGCAGATGCAACTTTTAAAACGGAATCAACGACAGGCTTAGTGTCTGCAAATGAGCTTCTTTCCCTGAGTTTTCCTCAGTGTGTCCCTTTAACTTTTAAACTGTGAGCTTTGAAAGTGTGGCTCCCCTTGGTTGGACATGGACTAGAGGACAGGAGATTGTCTGTTTTTTTTATAGTCAAACTCTGGGTGTGTAAAAATTAATATAATGGAAATTAATCCTTTTTTGCTTGTTTGTGAGGTCTTGCTCTGTCCCCCAGGCTGGAGTGCAGTGGTGTGATCACAGCTCACTGCAGCCTCAAACTCCTGGGCTCAAGTGATCCTCCTGCCTGAGCCTCCTGAGTAGCTGGGACTATAGACTGCCACCCAGCTGAAGTTAACTCTTTAAAAAACTCACATTCATATGGTTTAATTTTATCATGTTTAAGAATTATTTTTGTTCTGGAACCCATTTACAAAATCAAAAGTTGCAAGCATGCAATATTTAAGGAATACATTTAATTGTGTTGCATGAGCTCAAATTGGGCAAGTCTTGGGGCAGTTGTTACCCTTATCTGGATTTGCTCCAAGTCCAAAAAACATTCTAGCCTAATTCTGTTTGATTTCATGTTACTAAGACAAAACAGTGAGTTGCTGAAGTTAAACTAAACAAAAGAAAGTTTGGGAGAGCCCTATCTGGTATCCTGTTCTGGAGCCTTCAGCGTTATGTTCTGAGGGTCTGACTCCCTGAGGGCCTGTGGCCGAGGGTGCATTGTCGCGCTGGGGACGGATGGAACCCCCACTGCGAAGTGTTGCGTGTTGTGCGCTTGTGCTTTATGCTTGCTGCACAAAACATCCTGTGTTGCCAGTCAAGCAGGAGCTTTTGCTGCAGGTGAGGGGTAATTAAGGCATCAGGAAGCCACAGAAAAGCACAGATGTAAATACTGGGGAATCCTAAGTAAACTATTATCCATGACGAGCAGACAATGAAAAGATACTCTATGATAATCTACCCGTCCGAAAGCATCGCAGCATTTGTTAAAGGTAGAAAAGGATATTTCTGAGGTTTAATGTTGCAGTCAGAGCTTGAAAATGTTCCTGAAGTTCTTGAAATAGATTTTCTGCCTGAAATAAACCAAAGGCAGCTGAATAAATATTTGCTGCTGCCGTATATGACGTCTTTTTAAGCCTCGCTCTGTTGCCTAGGCTGCAGTCTAACTTCTGCCTCCTGAATTCAAGCGATTCTCCCGCCTCGGCCTCCCCAGTAGCTGGGATTACAGGCACGCGCCACCACGCCCTGCGGATTTTTGTACTTTTAGTAGAGATGGGGTTTCAGCATGTTGGCCAGGCTGGTCTCGAACTCCTGACCTCAGGTGATCCGCCCACCTCGGCCTCCCAAAGTGCTGGGATCACAGGCGTGAGCCACCGCGCCCAGCCCACACCTGACCTTTTAAATGTCATGGGTTAGACCCGTCCGCAAATCTGTTGACTTCCGACAAAGGTGCCAGGCCGTTGGATTCAGAGGGAAAGGAAAGTCTTTGCAACAAGTAGCCCAGTGCCGGAATCATGAGAGGCCACGTGCAGGCCGAGCAGGGACCCATCCCCTCCTCACACCACACACCGCGGACGAGGGAGGGTCACACCCAGCCCAGAGCCAAGACCGTAAAGCGTGCAGAGGAGGGTGCAGGAGAAAACCTGGTGACCCTGCGCGTCTCAAGAATTCTTCAGAAATTACTCACCAGGTTATACAGAAATACCACCACTGCTGCTAAAGCGTTTCCTGTTCGTATACTGCTTTGTAGTTTACCGATGGACGTCCCACACCATTCATGGTGTGATTCACTCCTCACACCCCGTACTGTGTCCAGGGTGAGATGAGAACAGTGACAGCGAGAAGCACAAATTTCTACCAGCTGGGGGTTCAGGATCCCAGGGAGCCCCACGTTCCGGGGTGTGAACCTAGAACCCCCTGGACATGGGACTGCTGAACCACGCCAGGGCTTTCAAACCTTTTCAGGAAATGCAGGTTTGGGCTTGCACACGGCCCAACACATTCCTTCAAATTCCAGGTCTCATGGCCAGTCCTCTGTGGGCCTGGAACTCTGGGCAGTAGGAAGGCCCCGGAGGCGGGAGGATTTCCAGGAAGAGGCGGAGCCCTGGGCGCCGCGACACTCGTGGGTCCCCTCTGCAGGGGCCTTCGGGCACCCTTCGGCCCAGCTGTTCCCCCACTGACCTCGATCTCAGTGTCTCCCAGAACCGCAGGGCACCCCCAAAACCTCAGGGCCCCACGAAGACTCAGGGCACCCCCAGCACTGCAGGCTCCCCTCCGAAGGACCTCAGGACACCCCAGGACCGCAGGGGCTCCCCCAGCCAGGCAGGAGAGGAAGGGGGCTCACCGCGTCCCGCAGCGCGCGCCCGCCAGGGGCTTCAGGGCCCCGCGCGTCCATGTGGACCCCGGATCGGGGCGTCCGCAGGGATCCCGTGGGCCGCCTGGTCTGTGTCGCGGTCGCAGCAGCTATGTGGCCTCCGGGAGGCCTCGGGCGGGGCGCGCTGCGCTCCAGGGCGGGGGCAGGGGCGGGGCGGAGCGGGGCGGAGAGGCGGGCGCGGCACCTGCAGGACGCGGCGCGGTGTCCCTGCGGGGCCGCCTCGGAGGCCAGAGCCGCGCTCTCGGACTCCCCGCCTTACCGCGCCGAGCTCCCCGGACCGCCTGGCGGAGCCGCCTCACTCAGGAGGGCCCGTGGGCGCCGCCGGCCACCTGCGCCGCAAAACGCTCCGCACCGGCAAGGCCTGGGCCTCGGTGACCCCGCCGCGTTCGCGGAGACGCGGCTCGCTCTGTGGCCCAGGCTGACGTGCAGTGGCCACCGCGGCTCCCCGCAGCCTCGACTTCCCGGGCCCAGCCATCCTCCTGCCTCGACCTACCCAGTAGCTGGGATCCCCCGGCGCACGCCTCCAGGCCCGGGTGATCTGTTTTTATTTTCTGTAGAGACAGGATCTTACTACGTTGCCCAGACTGGTCTGGAGTTCCTGGGCCCCAGGGATCCTCCGCCTCGGCCTCCCGAAGCGCTGGCACCGCCGGCCTGGCCACCGCGCCCGGCCCTCCGTGCCTCCTTCACACCTGCGTGTGGCTCGTGCGTCACCGTGCGGCCGACCTTCCAGGTCCCCTGTCTCGGTGCGGTGTCTGTGGCCTGCGCAGCGCTGTGGGAACAGGGCCGTGGTCACCGCAGCGTCCCCGGGGCCAGCGCAGTGACCTCCTGGAGGCACTGGTGCCCGAACGTGCAGATGAATGACACATGGCCACCCAGCACGGCCGCTGCGGCCTGACCGTCCCCACAGTCACTTCAGGGCAGACGCCCGCGGCCTGAACCCCGAGGGCCAGGCAGTGAGTCCAGGCCGCAGTGCCCGGCGAGGAGCCGGTGTCCGAGAACCCCAACGCCTCGGGGCAGCTGTGAGAACCACCGCGGAGAGCAGGCCCGTCGCACACACGACGCAAAGAGCCGGCAAATCAGCTCAAGAGCAGCTCGGGGACGGAAGCGCGCCCATCTCTAGAGCTGCCCACGGGTGCCCCGCGTGTGAGTCCTCCTAAACTCGCCCACCCGCCAAGCTGGACTCCGCCCAGTCTTTGGTTTCTCGGCAACTCCCACTTTGGGGTAAGGTGTTGAGTGTGAGTCTCGGTTTTTCTCCGTACACCTGGTCATCAGGAACACACAAACCGCAGCCACGAGGCGCTCCCACTTCACCCCCAGCATGGCTGCAAGCAGAGACAGAGGCCGGTACGGGGAGGCGTGTGCGGCTGCGGCCAGCTGCGGCCTGCGGAGAGTCGCGGGGTCCTCAGACGTGAAGCGAGTGTCCACAGGACCAGCCGTGCCACCCCGGGCGTGTGTCCACAGAAGGGACCGCGCGAGAGCACACCGACGCGAGCAGAAATCCCACAGCAGCACTGGTCCGAGGGCGGAGACCACCCAGCTGTGCACCCCCCAGTACGAGGCAACAAGTGCGTGTTCTGGAATATTCCGCAGCCAGGCCCGGCGGGAAGACGCTGACAGGTCAGTGCCCGCGGAGAGCCGGTGCTGCCGCCGGGGTCTGCAGGGGAGGGGGAGTGCGCACAGCCGAGGTCAGGGCTCCTGCGGGCGGCGGGGAGAACGCAAACGTTCAAAAAGCAGGTGGCCAGAAGGCTGCCCAGCCTGTGAATACACTGAGACCCGTCGAACTATCCCTTTGAATGGGTGGATTTTGTGGTATGTGAATCGTACCTCAATGAAGCGGCTAAAATAACTTTTAAAAGCCTGGCCACTTTGCCACTTTCTGTGTCCTTTGAGCATCCTCCTCTTTTCTTCTGTCTTTGAGAGGGGCGGACACACAAACGCAGTTGCAGGGCCAGTGTGGACGGCGAGAAAGCCGCGGGCGTAAGTGGCCGCCGCGCTCCCTGGACCACGGAGGCCTCGGGGGTCCTGCCGGACGCTCTGGCTTCTGGGGCGCTGCTGAGCAGGAGGTGGGGCCCCGAAGATGCCACCGTGCAGGGCGGGCGCCTGCCTGACCTGGGGGCAAGGAGTGGAAGCCGGTGCAGTTTCCATCAGAAACATCAGTGTCAGGGACCAGAACTCCCTCAAGCTGACTTAAAGGAAAAGCAGGAGGAGATTCATAGAGAGGAGGCACGCAGAGAGCTGGCACCAGCCCCTCCAGGCTCTTCAGGGGGCGCTCCTCTCGGGCGCGGGAGGAGCTGGGCACCGGTGCCCCATGGCAAGGCCACGACAGGGTTTCTCATCAGCCCACAGGCACAAAACCAGTCAGGCTGCCCTCCTTCCTTCCTTCCAGAAATTTCCAGAACGTCCACCCTTCTGTTGCTCTCCAACCGCTGAGCCTGAGGCCGGCAACTTCACTCCAGTGACAGCCCAGCGTCCAGCTCATGGCTTCACGGGACAGTTCCCTCGTGGTGGGGACCCGCACAGACCCAGGGGCTTTCGGCATCTCCGGGTCAGCGCTGCTCCTCGTTCAGGCCGGGCTGGGGCCCCGAGCTCTTGACCGCACCGAGCTCACCGGTGATAAAGTGCCTGGAGCATCTGCGAAGGCAGACTGGTGCCGGCACTTTGGAGAGCTTGTGGGCACCCCGTGGAGCCCGTTCAGATGTTGACTGGCTGCCCCTGGGTGCAGGTTCAAGCTGAGAGCCCTTGCCTCACAGAATAGGCTTTCCTAACTAAACGAGCAGGGAGCCCCACTGGGCCCCACGAGCCTGGAACTGGCCGTGCAGAAGACAAGAAGAGCCTGTCTGACCTGGGAACACCTCTGCTCTCCACACAGCCTTGGCCACGCTCACACTGGGCCGTCCCTCCAGCCCAGCTGCTCTCCCAGGTCAGGCTTCTGGGACATCCTGAGCAGGATCACCCAGCACTGCTGCACGCAGCAGCCCCAGGCCCCACGAGATGCACCTGGTGGTCCCAAGCCCCACGAGATGCGCCTGGTGGTCCCGGGCCCCACGAGATGCGCCTGGTGGTCTGGGGAGACGACACGACTGCCTTTCTTTCTTTCTTCCTTCTTTCTTTCTTTCTTTCTTTCCTTCCTTCCTTCGTTTCCTTCTCTCTCTCTTTTTCTTCTGTGTGTTTTTTTTTTTAGATTGGGTCTTGCTATGTTACCCAGGCTGGAGTGCACTGGTGCAATCATAGTTCACCGTAGCCTTGAACCCGGCTCGAGGGATTCTCCTGCCTCCGCCTCCCAAGTAGGGAGGACTACAGAGGCATACCACCATGCCAGCTACTATTTTTTATTATTTTTCTAGAGGCAGAAGTCTCCCTATGTTGCCAGGGCTGGTCTCAAACTGCTGGGCTCAGGCGATCCGCCCACCTCACCCCCACAAAGTGCTGACCTTGCAGGCATGAGCCACCATGTCTGGCCAAGGACTGGCTTTTGAACAAAGCTCTTCAGCTGGATCTGATGGAGACAACCCAGGACTACCCTTCAGGAAGCAAAGCTTCAAGAAGCCTTGCGGGCCCCCCTAAGAAAGGAGTAGGGGTCCCACATAGGAGGGCCAGGATCCCTCACTGAGTTGGGAAAACAGAAGGCTCAGGGGCTGGGGGTGGCCGTGACGTGGGGGATCATGGCAGAAAGCAAGAGGAGAACCCACAGGATGGGAGGTCGAGGCACGAGGGGCGTTTCTAAGGCAGATGCTGGAGGTGGAGCCATTGCAGGAGGTGGCAAAGTCCACGCGGCCAGAGGACAGGTGGTTGGAACATGCTGGAAATAGACGCTCAGTGCCACTGAGAAAAATGACTGCTGGGACAAAGGACCTCTCAGCAAAGCAATTCCTGTTCCTTCCTGCAGAAAGGGTACTCTCATCGTAATCTTGCACGAGAGTACAACGAACAAAAGAAGGCAGGTGTATTTATTTCCTACGCATTTGAGGCTGTCATTACTGCTGTGTCTCATCTCCATTGGCTGGAGCCAGGCCTCATAATCTAAACTAAAACCCGATTGGCCAATAACGTGAAACGTTTCTAAAAGATAAAAGCAATGGAGAGCAAAAACAGGAAGTCCAAATAAGGAAGGGCCTAGGCTGCGAGCTGGGGCCTGGCTGTGAGCACGTCCCACAGATATCTTGGTTAAAGTACAAGGACATAGAATGTAGTACCTGCCTGTAAGCATGTCTAAGAGCTACATAGGATAGGGCTTCTAGCAAAAAGGCAAGAAGGCTTTTAAAGACAGTGTTTAAAACAAATGATATGTCTATATATAGAGTGAGAGACGGAGTCTCACTGTGTCACCCAGGCTGGACTGGATGGACTGGCGTGCAGTGGCATGATCTCGGCTCACTACAACCTCTGCCTCCCACGTTTAAGCAAGTCTCCTGCCTCAGCCTCCGGAGTAGCTGGGATTACAGGCATGCGCCACCATGCCCAGCTAATTTTGTTTTGTATTTTAGTAGAGACGGGTTTTCACCGTGTTGGCCAGGCTGGTCTTGAACTCCTGACCTCAGTGATCCACCCACCTCAGCCTCCTCCCAAAGCGCTGGGATTACAGGCATGAGCCACCACACCCGGCCCAAAGAAACTACTGTTTCCAACAGGCCAGGACAAAGTTCACTGCAGTGAGGACCTCAAGACCCAGGTGGTTCAAACAGCATATCTCAGGCTCTCTGGCCACAGCACCCAACCCCCGGGGTAGCTGGCCCCTCCAGAATGTACTCACAGCTTTTGCCAGAGCTGAGAGTCTTGAGTCTGTATTTCCAGGAGCTCAGCACACAGTGCCGGTGCATGCCAAGGAGGCTTCTCAGCGCCGGGCCGGCGAGGAAGTCCACCGGTGGATGCCAGTGCATGCCAAGGAGGCTTCTCAGCGCCGGGCCGGCGAGGAGGTCCACCGGTGGATGCCAGTGGGGCTCAGGGGGAGAGAAAGGAAGGCTCAGCCTCATGTGGGGTGTGGAGGTGCCACAAAGCTCCCAGAGGCTCCAGGATGGTCAGCAGAGAGCAAGTGGGAGACAGGAAGGTATGTTCTGTGTGCCCAGGGCAGGAAAGGGTTCAGAGGGAAATGTCCAAATGCCATTGCTGGAAGAGGAACTGATAGGATTTCCCATATTCTCATTAAACCTAGACAGTAGTCCCCAGGTGGCAAATGTTGCTATCCACCGAAGCATGCAGGATGGGGTTTGGAATTGAAATGCACTGACTCTCAATTCTGTTGTCTGAGGTCATAGGACAGTGTCAGGAGCAGGGGGCTGCCAGAGGATCCAGGGCCAGCGTGGAGGGGACACCATCTTCCCTGTCCTGGCCAGCCCCAAGGACCAGCAGAAGACACAGGCAGGACAGAGGCCAGGGCCGCCCAGGTTCCACTCTGCCACCCTTCCTCATTCTGTCTGTGGTGTGTGAGGGTGCCCAGGAACCTTCTTTCTTAAAGGTCTGCGGGAGGCCAGGAATCTGGGCCTCAGGTGGGATGGTGTTACTGAGGCAGTAGAAAAGAACATAGGGGAAAAACTTCGTAGCATTGCATTTGACAATGCTTTTTTTCTTTGAATATGGCAGCAAAAGCACAGGCCACGAAAAAATCAGACAAACTGGACTTCGTGAAAATTAAAAACTTTTGTGCATCAAAGGACCCTATCTATAGAGTGAAAGGTGTGATCGCAGCACTTTGGGAGGCTAAGGTGGGTGGGTCACCTGAGGTCAGGATTTCGAGACCAGCCTGGCCAACATGTGAAACCCCATCTCTACTAAAAATACAAAAATTAGCTGGGCGTGGTGGTGGGCACCTGTATTCCCAGCTACTCAGGAGTCTGAGGCAGGAGAAGTGCTTCAACCCGGGAGGTGGAGGCTGCGGAGAGCCGAGATCACACCACTGCACTCCAGCCTGGGCAACACAGTGAGACTCTGTCTCAAAAAACAAAACAAAACAAAAAACAAAAAGCAAACAAGAACAATATTAACAACAAAATGGAGTAAAAACGTAATTCACAGAATGGAGAAGATGTTGTAGATTATGTATCTGATGTGGAACTGATGTCTGGGTTATAAAAAGAACTCCTACAATCTAGCAACAAGACAAACAAGCAACCTGATTCAACAATGGGGAAAGACAAAGCAATCTACAGATTTCATGCTATTCTCTCAAACTACCAATGTTGTTGTCACAGAATTAGGAAAAAAACAACTCTAAAATTCATGTGGGACCAAAAAGACCTTTAAAGGAAAAAGCAAACCTAAGCAAAAAGGATATAGCTAGAGGCACCACATTACCCAACTTCAAACTACATTACAAGGCTACAGTAACCAAAATAGCATGGCACTGTCACAAAAACAGGCACACACAGATCAATAGAACAGAATAGAGAATCCAGAAATAAAGCTGCACATCTACAACCAACTGATCCTCGACAAACTCAACATAAATAAGCAATGGGAAAAAGACTCCCTGTTCAACAGACAGTGCTGAGATAGTGGGCTCGTCATTTGCAAAGAATGAAACTGGACCCTTACCTCTCACCATATATAAAAATTAACTGAAGATGGAGGAAAGATTTAACTGTAAGACCTCAAACTATAAAAGTCCTAGGACAAACCTAGGAGATACTTTTCTGGATATTGACCTAGGCAAAGGATTTATGACTGAGTCCTCAAAAGCAATTGCAGCGAAACCAAAAATTGACAGCTGGGACCTAATTAAACTAAAAAGCTTCAAAGAAACTATCAACAGAGTAAACAGACAACCTACATAATGGAAGAAAGTATTTGTAAACTATGCATCCAACAAAGGACTAATATCCAGAATCTATAAGGAACTCAAACAAATCAACAAGAAAAAAAAACTCCATTAAAGGGCAAAGGATGTTGAACAGACACTTCTCAAAAGAAGATACACAAGCAGCTGACAAACGTGAAAAAAGCTCAGTGTTACTAATTGTTAGAGAAATACAAATCAAAACTCCCAGGAAGCATCAGCGGGTGCTGGTGGCTGCAGAGAAAAAGGAACGCTCATACACGGTTGGTAGGAATGTAAATTAGTTCAGCCCCTGTGGAAACCAGATGGGAGATTCCTCAAAGAACTAAAAATAGAACTACCATTCAACCCAGGAATCCCATTACTGGGTGTATACCCAAAGGAAAATAGATTATTTTGCCAAACAGACACCTGCACTTGTATGTTTATTAAAGCACTAGTCGCGATAGCAAAGACATGAACACACTCCAGGTGTCCATCAACAGATGATTGACATGCACCATGGAATACCATGAACCATAAAAGAAGATCAAAATCATGTCCTTTGCAGCCACGTGGGTGCCGCTGAAGGCCATGATCTAAGCAATTTAACACAGGAACAGAAAACCCAACACCACGTGTTCCTGCGTGTAAGCGGGAGCTACATCTTGGATACACGTGGACTCCAAAAGGAGGGAGGGAGGGCTAAAAAACTCGCTTTATTTTTTTGAGACAGAGTCTTGCTGTGTCACCCAGGCTGGAGTGCGATGGCGCGATCTTGGCTCACTGCAACCTCCGCCTCCTGGGTTTAAGCGGTTCTCCGGCCTCAGCCTCCCGACTAGCTGGGATGACAGGCACCCACCACCACAGCTGGCTACATTTTGTGTTTTTGTTTTTGAGACGGGATTCACCATGTTGGCCAGGATGGTCTTGATCTCCTGACCTCCTGATCTACCGGCCTCAGCCTCCCAAAGTGCTGGGTTACAGGCGTGAGCCACCATGCCCAGTGTCTTTTTTGTATTTTTAGTAGAGATGGTTTGCCATGGTGGCCAGGCCGGTCTCAGACTCCTGACCTCAGGTGATCGGTCTGCCTCGGCCTCCCAAAGTGCTGGCATGACAGGCGTGAGCCACTGCGCCCGGCCTACACAGCTTTCTTGTGGGTGCTGTCTTCACTCCAAAGTTCAGCGTCATGCAGCATACCCTTGTAACAAACCTGCACATGTACCCTAGGAATCTAAAATTTAGATTTAGATTTAAAATAATGGGGAAAGGACTTGAAAAGACATTTCTACAAAGAAGACATGAGAATGTCCAGTCAATACACGAAAAGGTGCTTAATGTCCCTCGTCATTAGGGAAATGCAGATCGAAACCACAAACCATCACCAGGCACCCCTTGCTGTGGTTTAAACGTGTCCCCCAAAGTAGGTGCGCTGGAAACTTCATCCCCAGTGCAGCGGTGTGCAAGGTGTGACCTTATTAGGCAATAAGGGCGCTCTCTCCTTTCTGTCTCTCTCTCTCATTGTCTACCTCTGTCTCTGTGTCTCTGTCTCTATCTGTCTCTGTCTCTGTGTCTCTGTCTCTCCCACTGTCTCTGTCTCTCTCTGTCTGCCTCTGCCTCTCTCTCTCTCTCACACGGGCACCCTCTCTCGCCCTTCTGCCTTCCACCGTGGGATGACACAGCACGACCGCCCTCGCCAGAACCCAGCCACTGCATCTCCGACGTTCCAGCTGTGGACGTGTAAAACCTACATCTCGTTCTTTATACCTTACCCAATCTTGGGTCTTCTGTCACAGCAGCACAAAATGAACTAAGACACGACTTCACACCTACTAGGATGGCTAGAGTCAAAGACAGGTAACAACAAGTGTTGACGGGGATGTAGGGAAATTAGAACCTTCATCCACTGCTCATAGGAATGTAAAATGATGTAGCCGCTATGGAAAAACAGTCTGGCAGTTCCCCAGAAACTTAAACATAGAATCACCACATGATCCACCAATCTCACTTCTGAATACATACCCCAAGTGGAAAGCGGAGTCTTGAACAGATATTTGCACACCCATGTTCAAAGCAGCATTGCTCACAATCCTGCAAAGACAGAAGCAACAGAAGCGTTCACTGACAACTGGAGGAATAGCGTGTGCTGTGCGTGTTCCGGAGTGTGCTGTGCACTTCCAGGCTCTTGCTGTCCTGAGCAAAGAATTGGCCATGACACACAGAAATAGCAAAGCGAGCAGCAAAAGTTTATTAAGCACAGTATCACGCTCTCAAAGGGGAGAGTGGGCTGACCTCTGGGAATGACACCAGCCAGTCTGGTGTATCTGGGGCTATGTTGTTTTTTCTTCTTCCCCAGGCTGCCAGATCTCTAGCCGGCGCCTGCCTTTTGACTGACAAGTGGGTTGCTTCCTTTGGCTCTTGTGCACTTGCATGCCGCCTCCATCCCATAATTTTAAGTACATGCATGATATAAAGTCCATCTGCATGAGCTTTAATGAGCTGATTATCATACGGGGTCACATGAAGGGTCCTTTTTCTCTCTAACGTGTATCCCATCTCTGAGGGGCTGCCCGTGACAGGTTTGGTCCGGATGTAGCCAGTGATGTCGGCTTCTTGTGTTTTTAATCTCACTTTTGTTTTGGCTGCTCAACTTCCTTGACTTCTGCTTTTTTTTTGAGACAGAGTCTCGCTTTGTCACCAGACTGGACTGCTGTGGGGCGATTCGGCTCACTGCAACCTCCGCCCCCCAGGTTCCAGCGAGTCTCACTCAAAATCCTGGTAGCTCGTGCCTGTCATCGCAGCACTTTGGGAGGGCAAGGCAGGCGGATCACCAGGTCAGGAGTTCAAGACCAGCCTGGCCAATATGGTGAAACCCCTTCTCTACTAAAAACAAAAATTAGCCAGGTATGGTGTCGTGCGCCTGTAGTCCCAGCTATTTGGGAGGCTGAGACGGGAATCACTTGAACCCGGGAGGTGGAGGCTGCAGTGAGCCGAGATTGTGCCACCACACTCCAGCCTGGGCAACAGAGCGAGACTCTGCCTCAAAAAAAAAATTTATCTGAAGAGTCTTCCTTTCATATTTTGATGATGACTAATAAATATGAACAACTATATATGACCAAGTTTATTTTCTAACTTTCTCAATTTCGCTAAACTCTAATTCTGTTGATGGAACAATCTCAGTTCTCACTTTTGAAAATTACTAAACAATCTTGTCTATTCCTTACTTAGAAGCGGGAGACCCACCCCAACAATAAGGTGGCCAGGCCAGTGAGACTGCTCCCATCTGCAGCCAGAGGAACTGAAGCCAGAGGGCGGTGGCCGCTCAGCGATGGGGCCACGTCCTGCTCTGCTCTGGCTCTGCAATGCCAGTACGGACTGCAGGTCTTCAAAGCCGTCTCCTCTACCTCAGGAGCACAGTGAGGAAACGATGTGTGTTCTCGATTTCACAGCTGTTGGAGGAGTCAGCGGCCAGATCAACCTAGCAGTTGTTTCTATTTGACCTGATGAAATGATTTCTAGAGTAGCTCTGTTTCCCTGCTCATGTTTGGCTTAGGATAAATACAGAAAGTGTGCCTTCCTCAGCATATACTGCCTGGGTGGTGCCTGAGCTGACAAAAGAAAACAGCTGAGCACTAGCCCAGGATGAATAATTGACCTTGGGAATCTAAATATTAAAGAATATTAACGTGTACTCTGAAGCTATAAAAATTAGGCAGTGTTTCCCTGGAGTGAGGGCAGACAATTGGGAAGAAAATCATCTGGGTAAGACTGACATAGCTACTTAGGAGAGCAAAATGCAGATCACAAGAGCAGAATGTAGATATGAAACAAAACTTTAAATTAGAAAACCAAAGTTTTACTCTGGATAGCTGAAAATGTCAAGGTTCAAGCACGTGTAGGACGAAGCTCTCTTCCGTGAAGGGTAAGTGCCGATGGAGGTGCCCAGATGGCCCTCGGATCCAGCGTGAACGGCCTTGTTTCTGAGGTCTTAAATCTAAGATGCTGGTGATTTTAGGGTGCACTGTTATTACCAAGAAAGGGAGAAATGCTGCCAGTTAAACAAGTTTGGTTTTTATTTTATACTCATTAAAAGCGCTCTTTTATAATTACTGATGCTGACCGATGGATACATGGGTTTCATTGTGTTACTCTCTTTACTTTTGTGTTTGAAAATTGTTATTTAAAAATTATGTAAAAAGTTCTTTTGGGTATATATTTGGGTATGCAGATCTGACTATAGACTTTTGCTCCTTTCCTTTTCCTTTTTCGAGACAGGGTCTTGCTCTGTTGCCCAGGCTGGAGTGCAATGACACAGTCACGACTCATTGCAGCCTCAACCTCCTGGGCTCAGGTGTTCCTCCCACCCCCGCCTCCTGAGTAGCTGGGACTACAGGTGCATGCCACCATATCCCACTAATTTTTGTATTTTTAGTAGAGATGGGGTCTTGTTATGTTGCCCAGGCTAGCCTTGAACTCCTGGGCTCAACTGATCCACCCACCTGAGTCTCCCGAAGTCTTGGGATTACAGGCATAAGCCCACACACCTGGCCTGCTCCATTTTATTTATTCTAAAATAGCTGAAATATTTTCATAAATTTAATTTTCATTGTTAATGCAACATTAACCAACTATTTTCTAATCCCATTAATTATTTACTACGCAATGCTGGTCCTGTTTGGGTAAGTGGTCTTTCCAGGAAGGCATGATCCTGAGTAATGAGGATCTACTGTATTGTGTAGCTTTTGTGGGTGTGAATTTTAAAACAGTGGCTCTCAAATCTGGCTACACATCAGAACTTCTGGGGAAGGCTTAGCAGGCTGCCCTGACATGCACAATCCCCTTTATCAGTGCTCTGTGGGTGGGCCTGGGCACTTGGGCATTGTGGTTTTAAAGCCCCCCAGGGGTTTCAGTGTGTGACCAAGTGGCTTAAGCTATGGAATGCAGCTTTAGACCTCGTGGTAGGGAGAGCAGCACACTTTAGGTATTTTACAGCAGAAAAGTCCCAGCTCCTCCCACTGTCCCTTGTGACCTTGCTGTCATTCACTTTTCCACAGGCTGTAATCACCCAATACATTGTCACTTTATGGCTTTAAACAGTTGGTGTCAATGCCCTTCGTTTGTTCTGCCTGTGATGCTTTTCCTTTCTGATGCGGATCTAAGGTTCTGACCTGTATCAGTGTCCTTGTCTCTGACATTTCTCACAGGGCAGATTTACTGGCAATATGTTCCCTCAGTTTTTGTTTTTCTGAGAAAGTCTTTATTTTTCCTGCACCTTAAGGATACTTTTGCTGATCTAGAATTCTATATGGGAAGATTTTTGTTTAATGGAAACATTTTGAAGATTTCACTTCACCTGTTTCTTGCCTGCATGATTTCTAACAAGTTCACTGTAATTTTTACTCATATTCCTCTTGTTAACTTAAAAATATCACAAAACAGTACATTTGGAAACGAAAACTATTTCTTAAATAACTTGCAAGGTGGACACCCCACAAGACCAGACACAGGCCCTTCAGAGGAGGAGAGGTTGGGGCAGGAGCTTTATGCTGACTGGGTTGGCTAAACACACATATTCAACAGGTTACAGGAGGAGCTATCAATCACCATGAAGGGGGTCCTGCTGTATGTATCATTTGACCCATGTTCACTTTGGGGTGGAGATGTAACATTTAAACGTGTTACAGTTAGACCCTATACATCAAAAGGTCTTTCTAAGACTCGAAGGCACTTGATGCACAGCCTCTGTACACCAGCCAGGACCAACCATGGTCGGTGGTCTCTTACCAGGAGAGTTACTGAAATCAGTCTCTTGTCCGGTCAGAGGTGTAGTTGCAGCTGGTGGGATGGGGTTCGGTCAGACAGCATCTGTGAGCTGCCATTGTTTCACTGTTGCTCATCCCAAGGCCAGTGCTTATTTAGCTGCTAGAAAAAAAGCAAAACTTTCTGGCCCTTAGAACACAGTTGATTCTTTAAGTGTAGGGTGTGTGACTTAACCCTTGCTTGGCAGTGTGTTAGAGACAGAGTGCTTGTTCCCAGGTACTGCCAGGAAAAATTAGCATTCGGACAAAAAGTTTTCTCAGCAAGACAATTTTATTTTCTGCAGAAAGGGTACTACTCACCAGCAGTCTGGCCACAAGAGTACAATGAACAAAAAAAGGCAGGCATATTTATTCCTTGGGCATTGGGTTCTTAATGCTGTGTCTGATCTCTGTTGGTAGGAGCCAGACCTCACAATCTAAACTGAACCCTATTGGCTAACAATTTAAAACTTTTCTAAATAGGTAAAGGCAATGGAGAACAAAGGAAAAGAGGAAGTCCAAATAAGGAAGGGGCCTAGGCTGCGAGCTGGGACGTGTCTGTGAGCACGTCCAGCACAAATATTTTGGTTAAAGTACAAGGACATAGAATGTACTATGTGCCTGTAAGCATGTCTAACAGTGACATAGGATAAGCCTTAACAGAGCATTATTAGCAAGAAGGCTTTGAAGAAAGTCTTTAAAACAAACTATTATTTCTAACATTTATTATTATTACCGTTTAACAAGAAGGGAAACTTTGAAAAGAACTTTTAACTTTCTATAGCATGGCCTTAAGTTTTACTTATAATTTGGTATCTTATTGCCACAAAGACTTATGATCTCTATTTTAACATTTATGCTGGGCAACCATGTCTAAACCATAAGAGGGAGGGGGTATAATGAGGAGTGTCTGACCATTCATGCTTCTGTGGCTGGGAACTAAGGTGTTTTTCCCTCTGGTTTTCTTTTCTTTTTTTTTGAAATGGAGTCTTGTGCTGTCACTCAGGCTGGAGTGCAGTGGCACAATCTCAGCTCACTGAAACCTCCACCTCCTGGGGTCAAGTGATTCTCCTGCTCCAGCCTCCTGAGCAGCTGGGATTACAGGTGCATGCCACCACACCCCACGTCCAGCTAATGTTTTTGGATTTTTAGTAGAGACGGTGTTTCACCTTTTTGGTCAGGCTGGTCTCGAACTCCTGACCTTGTGATCCCCCAACCTTGGCCTCCCAAAGTGGTGGGACTATAGGTGTAAGCCACTGTGCCTGGCTATTTTTTTTTTTTTTTTGAGACAATGTCTCACTCTGTCACCCAGGCTGGAGTGCAATAAAGCGACCTTGGCTCACTGCAACCTCTGCCTCCCAGGTTCACGGCAGATCACGAGGTCAGGAGTTTGAGACCAGCCTGGCTAACATGGTGAAACCCTGTCTCTACTAAAACTACAAAAAATTAGCTGGGTGTGGTGGCATGTGCCTGTAATCCCAGCTACTTGGGAGACTGAGGCACAAGAATCACTTGAACCCAGGAGGCGAGTATTGCCGTGAGCCGAGATTGCGCTATTGGACTCCAGCTTGGGCTACAGAGCAAGACTCCTTCCCCACAAAAAAGAAAACAGATCTCATGTGAACTCAGAGAGCGAGCTTACTCATCACTAAGGGGATGAAGGGAATGGTCCAAGCCATTCACGAGGGATCCACCCCAATGATCCAAACACCCCCCACCAAGCCCCACCTCCAAAACTGGGGATTACAATTAAACATAAGATTTGGTGGGGACACCCACTCAAGCTATATCAGTTGACTTTTTTTTATCCCCTTTTCTCCTTGCATTTCAGTTTGGGAAGTTTCTGTTGACTTATCTTCATATTAACTGATTCTTTCCTTCATTCTGTCTAGTCAACTAATGAGCATTCTTTATTTCTATGAGTGTGTTTTTGACTTCTTGCATGTTGTTTTGATTATTATTGTTTCTGTCTCTTTGCTGACATTACCTACCTGTTCTTGCATGTTGTCTAATTTTTCCATTCAAGCCAGTTTATCCAGGAGTTTCTGCTTTGGGTGAGCAGCTCTCAGGTGCTGTGTCTACCTGGATGTGCCTGTCTCTTCAGAGCAGGGTGCCAGCTTGTCTGGCAGCCTCAGTTTTCTGATGGGCCCATGAAAGGCTGCTGGCTTGCTGTGTGCCCTGCTTTTCCCTGCTGTAAGGATGGGAGTGGTGACTGCCAAGCACGTCACATGACACCAGAAGTTCTGTGTTGTGGAACTTCAGAAGCCAGGCTCCTAAAGTGAGGTTCCAATCCACCTTCTGCACAGGTTTCCTTAAGAAATGGGGTGTGTGGCTCATGCCTGTAATTCCAGCACCTTAGGAGACTGTGGCAGGTGGATCATGAGGTCAGGAGTTCGAGATCAGGCTGGCCAATATGCTCAAACCCTGTCTCTACTAAAGATACAAAAATTACCTGGGTGTTTTCGTGCGTGCATGTGGTCTCAGCAACTCAGGAGGCTGAGGCAGAAGAATCACTTGAACCCAGGAGTTGGAGGCTGCAGTGAGCCAAGGTGGCACCACTACACTCCAGCCTGGGTGACACAGCCAGATTCCATCTCAAAAACAAAAAACAAAGAAGCGGGGTGTGGAACTGGGCACAGTACCTCACACCTGTAATCCCAGCACTTTGGGAAGCCTAGGTGGGAGGACTGTCTGATGCCAGGAGTTCAAAGACCAACCTGGCCAACATAGTGAGACCTCGTCTATAAAACAGTGGCTCCAGTCTTCTCCCAGCTCTCAGAACAAGGTCGCTTTGTTTGCTTTTCATTTTATAAGCATCATGTGTTAGGCACCTTCCTAAGTGGTTCCCAGAGGTATTCATGCTCCTACGTGACACCCTCTTCTGCATGGGGCCAACCCAGTGACCTGTTTCTCATGAGCAGAGCCTGGAAGGCATGAGGCACAGCTCTGCTTCCTCTCTGTGTCACAACTCTGATCTCGTCAGTCACTCATTTGGCTCCTGTATTGGCTTCTGGTGGCTCCTGTAACAAACGACCACAAGTTCGGTGGCTTACAATAGCAGAATTGTATTCCCTCACAGTTCCAGAGGCCAGAAGTCCACCATCACTTTTCCTGGGCTGATCAAGGTGTTGGCAGGGCCAGGCTTCCTCGAACGGCTCCTGGGGAGAATCTGCTCCTTGTTTCTTGCCACCTCTGGTGGCTCCAGCGTTACTCCCTTGTGACTGCTTCACTTCCACTTTCAAGGCCCCATCTTCATTTCTGCTCCATATTCCCACGGCCCTCTCTTCTGTGTGCCACCAAATTTCCTTCTACCTTCTCTTACAAAGATACATGTGGCAGGTCACAGTGGCTCATCCCCGTCATGCCAGCACTTTGAGAAGCCAAGTGGATCACTTGAGGCCACAAGTTCAAGACCAGCCTGGCCAACAGACACTCTGTCTCTGTTGTATTTTATTTATTTATTTTTGAGACAGGGTCTCACTTTGTCACCTAGGCTAGAGTGCAATGGTGCAATCCTGGTTCACTGCAGCCTCGACCTCCTGGGCTCAAGCGATCCTTCCACCTCCGGAGTAGCTGGGACTACAGGGGTGCATCTCCAAACGCAGATAGTTTTTCTATCTTTTGTAGAGACAGGCCTCTGCATGTTGCCCAGGCTAGTCTTGAACTCCTGGGCTCAAGAGATTTGTCTGCCTGGGGCTCCCAAAGTCTTGGGATTATGGGGGTGAGCCACAGTGTTTAGGGCCCACCTGGATAATCCAGGACAGTATCTCTATCTCAAAATCCTTAATGACATCTGCAAAAGAAATATTGTTTTCCCATATGAGGCAATATTTACAGGTTGCTAGGATTAGGGCTTATGTCTTTATAAGGGCCATTTACCAGCTGTGCATGGCTTGGTCGGCTTCTCGTTTGCAGGAAGTCACGTGACAATGAAGCACCTGCAATGGGCTGTGATTGGCTGATGTGGACTGGGTGGGCGGGGCCCGGACCCCGGGAGGTGGTGACGGAGAAGGTACAAACTCACTCTGCAGTCCTCAGCTCACCTCTCCGCGCTCCTGTGAGGGGTGAGGCCTGTGAGGCGAGGTCGGAGCATGCCCGATTGTGTCCACTGCGCCTGCTCCTGGAGGCCCCGTGCACAGGTGCGGCTCCAGACCCCAGGCTGCGGCCCCATCTTGCCCGGTGCCTCCATGCCTCGGGATTTAGGACAACCGAGGCCAGCGCCTGGGACCCCAGCGCTCCAGCGAGGGTCGGAAAGGAAGCCGGAGCTCACTTCAACCTCCAGGGCAGAGAGGGCGCAAGACCCCAAAGGCCCACGGGCTGGGGGAGGCGCGGCGGAGCTGGGGCAGCTGCTGTTTCTCTCCCAGGCTTCCTGCTGTGCCTTGTGCTCCAGTCTACGCTCCCGGCGCCCCGCAGCGCCGGCTCAGAAGACAGCCCAACGGCAGCCTGGGGTGCCAGGCGGGAGCGCCCCGTTTCCTCCATTGTCGGGGACTTGCTCCTCGTTAGGCGGTGACTGCCCTTATGATCCCCACAAAACCAGCCGCGCGGGGGGCAGAGGGCCGGGCCGGGGAGCAGAGGCAGCGGCTGACGCAGAAGCAGCCCTCCGCAGAAAGCCCGCGCCCGCGCCCCTCAGACGCGCGCCCCTCGCTCCTCACCCGCGCGCGCCTCACTCCTCACCCGCCCGCCCCGCCCGCGCGCGCCTCACTCCTCACCCGCCCGCCCCGCCCCGCCCCGCCCCGCCCCGCCCGCGCGCTCTAGGACCCCGCGGCGCCCCAGCGGCCCGGCGTGGGCGGAGCCGGCATTGTGACGTCACGGGGCGGGGCTTCCCGAAGCCGGAGCGGTTGACGCTCCGACGCGCTCCTGGGTGAGCGGCGCGGGGCGCAGGTAAGGAGCGCGGGCCGGCGCGGGATCCTCGCCGGGCGGCCCAGGGCGGCCGAGGACGCAGGGTAGGGGGTACTCCCCACCCAACGTGATCCTGTGGGGCTCCCGGCCCGGCACCCCTTGTCGCGAGCCGCGTGCCTCTGTCCTGGGCCTGCGCCCCCTTCCCCGAGCGGTGCGCCCCCACCCCGGGCCCTGCGCCCCCTCCCCTGACCCCATCCCGGGCCGCGCGTGCACCCCCGTCGGGTGAGCACACCCGGGCCGTGACCCCAGGGGCTGCGCCCGTCCTCGCCCTCGCCCTCGGCCCTCGGGCCCTTCCCCAGGCACCTCCGGGCGCGTCTCGGGCCCCCAGACACCCGCGGGTCCCAGGCGGGGGCCGCCCCTCGCGCACCCCGCGTCCCGGCCGTCGCGGCTCTGCCCGGGCTCCTGCGGCCGTGCGGGTCAGCTCTGGTAGGGTTCGCGCGCGCCCGCCCAGCCTCCCTGGCGGGACTCGAGCCGCTCCCCGCTCCCCGCAGGCCCTGAGGCCGCAGGAGCGCGCGGAGCGGCGATGAGCAGGCGGCCGGCGGCCCGCGGGGCTCGGCGCCCGTGACAGCCTCGGCCGGGTGGGCGCCGCGATGGAGGCTGAGGGCCTGGACTGGCTCCTGGGGCCGCTGCGCCAGCTGGTGTCCTGGGGCGCGGCCGCGGCCATGGTCTTCGGAGGGGTGGTGCCGTACATCCCGCAGTACCGGGACATCCGCAGGACGCAGAACGCTGATGGCTTCTCCACCTACGTGTGCCTGGTGCTGCTGGTGGCCAACATCTTGCGGATACTGTTCTGGTAAGTTGGGAGCTCGCTTTCCTGGACTGTGCTCGGAGGAGAGGTTTTCTCCTGTGCAGCGTCTGTTTGCAGCCGGGGAGCCGCAGGGTCCGAACATCTCGGCTGGGCCACGCCCCGCTCGGCCGGGGACGGGGTCTGTGGCTGCAGGAGAGTCACTTCTTCGGGTGAGATGATTTTTCCTGAAATACGGTGGGATCGGAGCACAGAATCTCAAATGCTATCTCCAGATCCGTCTCCTCGCGTAATGTTCTGCACGGGTACTTCGCAGGGACCTCTCTGCTGGCACTGGCCTAGGCCTGCCTGTGGGGAGGCGCTGTTCCTACCCACCCTTCTCATGGTGTGTAGTTTTTCATTTTTTTGAGGAAGGGTCTTGCTTTGTGGCCCAGGCTGAAGTGCAGTGGTGCGATGACAGCTCACCGCAGACTCCACGTTCCTGGGCTCAGGTGATCCTCCCACCGCAGCCTCCTGAGTAGCTGGGACCACAGGCGCACCACCATACCCGGCTAATTGTTTTTTGTATTTTTTGTAGAGACGGGGTGTGTGTGTGTGTGTGGGGTCTCACTGTGTTGCTCAGGCTGGTCTTGAACTCCTGGCCTCAAGCAATCCTCCCCACTGGGCCTCTGAAAGTGCTGGGATTACAGGCTGAGCCATAGTGCCCAGCTGGCTTATTTAAATAGGAAGTCATGCTGCCTGGAGACTGTCTTGTTCCTCTGAGGTCAACTTCCTGTTTGTATTTGCATTTGGCTAAGGAAATGGAAATTAATTTTAACAGTTGTTGAAGCTGGACATAATTGGGAGAGTGAGTTTTCAGAGGAATTGAAGAGGTCTCACGGCTGCATTCTAAGGCCAAAAACGTCTGGAATTTTTCTTCTGGGTGATCCCAGCCCCTCTGTGCTGATTGGAAGGCGTCTGCTGCTCTTCCCATGAAGAGGGCCTGATGGAGGGGTGGAGAGAAGGACTCCAGGCAGCTGGTGTCAGGAGCTCTGCCTCTGACTCTGGTCACTGAGTAATCACGTACCTGCTTCTTTGCCTTACTGAGGTGTGATTTGCATTCCATGGAATGCACCCCTTTCGTGTCCATTTGATGAGTTCATGAGCTGGGGTGCTCCCTGCTCTGTGGGCTTTGCCCCAGCCCTGGCTGTGGGCAGCCGCTGGTCCACTTGTTCCTGAGGGCCAGTTTTGCCCATGTCTGGGATTTTTAGGTGAGCCAGAGGGTTGGCTGCCTGTTTCCCAGAGTTGTCTCTGAGACAGGGAGGTTTGTCCCCCACGGCAACCTCAGAGGAGGTTTTCGGGTCTGAGTTCTGTCTCGAGGTTTGCCTCCAGGCCAGGCTGCATCTGAGGGAGGGTCAGAGGTGCTCATTTTGGAGACTCCTTCTTTCTTTCCCTCAGCCTGCTGTGGAGACAGTGGGTGGGGGTGCTGTCGTGGCCTCAGTGAGTGTAAGGTTGACTGGAAGCAGGTTTCTAATTGTCTAATGCTGTTGTTTACTTGAGTGCACGTTATGGGGGTTGGGGAGATGCTGGTCGCGGGATGCCTACTACAGCCCCAGCTCAGGTGTGTATTTTTCAAAGGATCACCGCGTTTAACTTTAGGGTTATAGAATAAATTTTCTCTGAAATAATGGAGGCAAATTGCCTGAGGTTGGATTACCATATGGAAAAAAAGCTGCACTTAGAGGTTCCCCCCCAGTATGCTCATAGTTCAAAGTTGCTAAAAGAAGATAGGTTGGGCACAGTGGCTCACTCCTGTAATTCCAGCACTTTTGGAGGTTGGGGTGGGTGGATCGCTTGAGGCCAGGAGTTCAAGACCAGCCAACACAGCATAACAAGACCCCGTCTCTACAAAAAATGGAAACATTAGCTTAGGTGTGGTAGCATTACCTGTATTCCTAGCTACTTGGGAGGCTGTGACGGGAGGGTCACTTAAGCCTGGGAATTCGAGGCTGCAGTGAGCTGTATTCCAATCTGGCCAACAGATAGATGCCCTGTCTCAAAAAAAAAAAAAAAAAAAGAAAAGAAAAGAAAAGAAAGAATCCCTCTGATGTCCATCTATGAATCTGGTTTGGAGAAGTCAGAAATTAACCCTGTTTCCTGGTGCCATCTTTCACTGCCTCATGACCTAACTGGCACTTGACATAGGGGTTTGAAACTGGGAACAGGAGGTCTTGCTTTACAGGCCTTTGAGAGACGTTTGAGCTCTTTCTTTGTGGAGCACAGGGCAGCCTTCCAGGGAATTCTGAACTTTGTCCATGGGTCTCTTCACAGAATCAACATCTTGGGCTCTCCTGGTCATAGATGGCTTCTGTGACCACTGAGTGTACACACATGGCCCCAGTGTGTTCCAGAAGACAGTGGGATGAAAGGGGGGAGAGTAGAGGGCACTGGTCCCTGCTGGGCGTCCCTCCAGCCTGAGGATGGGCCTTCCCTGCGGTCCTCACAGGGAAGCCCAGCTCCCTACCTACCGCACATCCCCTGTGCCCACCCGGTCCCCAGGCCCTGCTGTGCAGGGGGGATGATGATCTCTTTCCCTCTGGGGAGCCTCTTGAGACCCCAATTCCTGGCTTCCCCTCTCCAGGCTTTGTAAGTTCACAGCCTCTTTGATTTCAGGGTTTATAGGGCAGTGTTTGTGCTTTAGCAGAAGTGACATATGGGACACATCACACATGACCCCAGCTCCATGCATATCACGCACACTTGGTGTTTGGGTTGGGGTAGTGGGGGTGGGAGAGCAGAAATGGGGCTGGGTGGGCTCCGGGTGAGAAGGCGCGTGGGGAGAGCAGAGGTGGGCTGGGGCAGGAGCAGAGGTGGGGCTGCGCTGGGCTGGGCCGGGCTGGGCCGGGCTCCGGGTGAGAAGGGGCGGTGGAGAGCAGAGGTGGCGCAGGTTCTGGTGAGAAGAGGTGGGGGCCCGCCAGCACAGTGGTGGTGTTAGGATCTACATGCTTTCGAAGCTGCTGGGGCGTGGTCCTCAGAGCTCCAGTCCCTCTGGGCAGCCCCCCGTTGGGGACTTGGGGTGCATGGCATATGGGCTCTGTAGTCCTGCAGGGGCTGCTTTAGCAGTACAAACCCAGGGATTCTGAAACACAGGTAACTCATGTTTTTGTTTCTTAGACTCCTTACTACCATTTTGCAAAGCCAGCATTCAGCAGATCACACTGTGAAATGCCATTGTGCAGGATTTGGGGGGTTGGTGCCAGAAGCCAGAAGGGCTAAATGATGCCCCCTAGCTGGTGTTTAACGGCTGTATGTGGAGGAAAAGGGAAAGCCAGGCCAAGAGCAGGAAACAGGGGCTGCAGGTCCCTGAGAGCCTCAGCTCCATCCACAGTGGAGCCCAGACTGGAGCACTCTTAGATGAAGGAAGGAAACATTGTATTGGAGAAGTCATAACATTTTGTTACTAAGGGTGATAGCTTTAGTGGTGCCTACCAGTAGATACAGAGCTTTTCTGCTTGAGTTTTTTGGTGAGACTTTAGAGCATGGAGAAGTTTTTCTGTGGCTTGGTCAGCTATGGGGCACCCTCTGCACTGTCTCTCCCTGTGGGTGGGCACCTGGGTGTGGTCACCTGCAGAGCCCAACTTAGGTGTCTGGGTGCTTCCCGAGGAGGAGGCTCCTGCGCCACACAGGTGGGCTGCCTGGCACCTGCCATGAGAAGAGGCATGAGAGTCAGGCTCTTGGGCAGGAGAGGAAAGGTGCTCTCCTGAGCTGATGGCCCGCACAGACTGTTATCACTAAAGGAAGAAAAAGTTGAGAAGTAAACACGACATCTATTTTACTTAGCTTTTAAAATTGCTAATGGCGGACGGGCCTGTTTTAGATGCCTACCCAGCGTCAGCTCCTCAGCCTCAAGTCGCTGTGGGTGAGTTGACCTGTGCCCAGGCTGCTTGGTAGCCAGTGGAGAATGGGTCCTGGACGTGATGTGAGATGGGCTGTATCCTCTAGCCTTGGGGATTGCGATCTGTGCTTTATCATGCAGAGGCCAAGCAAGGCCTGGAGGGGCCGGTGTGGGGGCTGGAGCTAGCCTGTGGGCAGAGTGCCCATGTCCCCTGCACTCTGGTTCCCACAGCGTCCCTGCACCCCCCGCCTGTGCTTTAGGCCCAGAAAACCCTGTTCAAGCTGCCTCTTTGCTGCCGGCCGCCCTCTATACCAGGGCTGACACTCTCCCTCCCTCCCTTTGCCTCTTAGTTTTGCCTTGTGCGTTTCTTGGGGGCTTCCTAGGGAGGCCTCCAGTGAGGCAAGGGGACCACAGTGGCCCCTGCTGACCTGGGTGGTGTTCCTGGAGGTGCCGCTTGTCTGCCTGCCTATCTGGCCTGTGGGTCCTGGGCTGAGGCTGCTGTTTTCTCTGACCTTCTCTCTGCTCCCTGAGTCTCTGTGACCTCAGGCGGCTGGTCTGTCTGCTCAGGAGCTCCTAGGAGACAGGGAAAGGCCTTGGTCTCTGGAGCCAGCGTAGAGGGAATCAGCGTGGCCACCCTCTGAGAACGGCATCCTGGCTCCCTGTCCCCCCAGGGGAACGTCTGTGGCTTTTTCCTGGTTGCTGCAGGAGCCTCACCTGCAAGTGGCACCTTCTGTCCTGTTGGGCTCTCACCTGGGCTGGGGCTTCCTGTCCAGGGCAAATCTCTGGTTAAACAGGCAGGCTGGGGGGCTTCTTGTGTGTCGTGCAGATGCTATTGTCCAGGGAGCCTTCAGAGCTGCCTCTGAGAAGCCAGCTGGGAGTTCACTCTGGCAGTGAACTACATGCACAAACCTGGACTCCTCACATTATAGGGTCTTGCAGCATCTGAGGGTTAGTTCTACATCTATGGGACATTTTTTCCTCATCACATAGAACCTTCCAAAGACATGCTCTTCTGAGGATGGGGAGATCAGGCTGCATCCAGTTTTGTCATTTATGGATTGCTGGTGATACGAATCACTGCTGAGTTTTGTGAATTTTTTTTTTTTTTTTTATGTTTCTTGAGCGATTTCGGTGTAGCTCCTTCTCATGATAGTCAGGTTGGATGGGGTGGTGCCTCCTGAGGCTGACTCTGATGGCTTCTGGGTCAGGGAGGCTGTTTCCACAGGGAACTCCCCCTGCTACTGCTCTGTGTTGATAAGGGGGTGGCTATGGGGGCTGCGGGGTTCCCCCTGCTTCTGCTTTGTGTTGAAGGGGCGCTGATAAGGGGGCACATTCCTGCTGGCTGCATTTTAGGAGCTGTCAGGAGCAGCTCTTAGCACCCCTCACCCCTAAGGTGGCCTCTCTGGGAAGTTGATGGACTGGGGTTGCAGGTGTTGGCCCACGGGTGCCCTGCTTCGTGAGAGCTGGAGAGAGGTAGGGGCAGTGGTGGTTGTTGCTGGATCTTCCGGTTTTTCAGAAGTTGGGAAGTTAGGCAGTTCTGTAGGATCTTCTGACTTTGACATGTTGGTGACCAATTCAAGTTTTGAAAATTCCCTTCAGGCCAAACTGTAGGCTGAGATTCCCGCCCTGGAACAGTCAGGGGAGGGTCAAGGCTGGAGCTCTCGAGGAGTGTGTGCCACAGCCCCGCCTTGGAGATGGTGGTTCTGCAGGTCCGGGTCCTAGCTCTTTGGTGACTCTGGGGAGACGGGAGACCCCAGGGCCTGCCAGTCACTGGCCTGTGGTTCTGCGCTGCAGAGGCTCGTGGCTGAGCTGATGAGATGCTCAACCCTGGTTAAAAGTCAGCAAGAAGGCCTGGGAGTAGGCAGCCAGGGGAGTCAGGGTCAGGGAGGGTGAGAGGCTGTGGGCAGGGAGGCCTGGCGGTGAGGTGGCCTTAGGTTGGGTGGTAGCACAGAAGCTTGGCTGCCTTCTCCCCTTCTGTGGGAGTGTGTGTGCATGTGGAAATTTCGTGTCCAGCCCCCTTGCTGCTCTGCACGCTGACCTGGCCTTCCCCTGGCAGGAAGCAGGGCTACTCTGGGCTAGAAATGGCTTCTTGCCTGGTGGCGGCCTGGAGGCTGCAGGGAGGTCCTCGGGCACCTGGGCTGAGCTGTGGGAGGGGACTGAGGACACCAGACCCCGGTACCAGGACCTGGGCCACTGATTCTGGGGAGGGCCGGATGTGCTGAGGGGTCCTGGGTCAGGCTGTGTAGGGGGTCTTATGGCCCCTCCCTGGAGCCCCACCCCACCTGGAGTCTGGGACATGGGCAGCAGGTGCCTGGTCACCGTGGTGTTTGCCACCCCTTGGACTCCTTACCCTGGATGCTGCTTGAGGCCTGGGAGAGGTGGCCTGGGTGGGCCTCCCTCCCGACTCGGGTCTCCCCCACTGTGCAGGTTCAGGACTGGGAGAGGCGGTATGGGTGGGCCTTCCTCCTTACTCGGGTCTCTCCCCCTGCAGGTGCAGGACGGGCGGTGTGGGTGGGCCTCCCTCCCAACCCGGGTCTCCCCTGCTGCAGATTCGGGACTGGGAGAGGTGGCATAGGTGGGCCTTCCTCCTTACTCGGGTCTCTCCCCCTACAGGTGCAGGACTGGCGGTGTGGGTGGGCCTCCCTCCTGACCCAGGTCTCTCCCTCAGGTTTGGAAGGCGCTTTGAGTCCCCGCTGCTGTGGCAGAGCGCCATCATGATCCTGACCATGCTGCTGATGCTGCGGCTGTGCACGGAGGTCCGAGTGGCCAACGAGCTCAACGCCAGGCGCCGCTGCTTTGCAGGTTGGTGGCTGCTGCTTCAGAACAGAGTCCCAGGGAATCAGGGCGAAAGCTGACGCTGGCGAAACGAAGCCACTCTAATCTGTTCTGATCCAGGCAGCTTTCATGTCACCAAGTGGTGCTGTTTTCTGCAACTGATAGCGTTCTCAGTATGTTAAATGACTTTAACTAAGCAGCCCATAACTTGAAACAATTCAAGACAATGGTTTCTTACTGGAAGTTGGGTGTGGCCTTAACACGTCTGCACAGTTCCTCTTGGCTGTGAGCGCCGTCCCTGGCGGCCTGTGTCAGAACAGGGAGTGTGCCTCTGCGCCTGACTCCATCCAATCAGATGGTGCCAGGAAGGTGTTTCACCTCTGTGTGCGTGGCCTGTGCACAGAACACACCCTCTCGGTTTTGCTGTGACTCACGGGCTGTGTTAGCCCAGGTCTTCCTCAGAGACCTTGTTAAACACACCCAGAGGCACCCTTCGGGGTCAGGCAACCCCTTTATACAGAGCACATGGGCAGGGTCCGCACACTGCTGTGTTGCCGGCTGTGTAGGAACAATTACATGCTTAGCACATACGTGGCGCACACCACCCCTTCACCTTCGGCAGCTCAGAAAATAGAAAATACTTCTTCCAGTTTTTGCCTTTTGCACAGTTTGTTTCTGTCTGACCTCTGTCTGAACAAGCAGGCTGGTGGGCTTCTTGTGTGCAGGAGGGTTAAATCCTTCCTTTTGTTTTTCTTCTAATTACTAAATCTAAGACAGCGCTCAGTTTGGCTTTGGCTGAGAGCCAGAGATTGATCTCAGCTGTTGCTTGGAGAAGCGTGTTTTCTCCAGTTTGTTTAGTTTGGGGCTGCTGTGGATTTGAGGTCTTCCCTGGGAGTGTGACCCTGTGTTTCTATTCCTGATCATACTTCTTCCTATCAGGATCCCCGCCTCTCCGACCTCTCCCTTTTTCTCTTCTTCTGTTTTTAGAGCGAGGTGAATATGTCCTGCTTTCAGCCTCTGTAGAAAACAGACCAGCCTCCAGCCCTGATGCGTGTCACTGTGGCCATAAAGACGAGTGCCAGCGTCTGTTTGCTGCGGTGTTCTGTTCTTTTTCCCCATCCACGCCATTCTCCTCTCCTCTGAGTCTCTGCTTTGTTCCCTCCTTTGGTGATTCGGGTTTGAAATTACACCAGAGATGGTGTGACGATACCATGGATCTTGCCTAGAAAGCAGGCTTTTAAGAACCGGCCAGGATTCCCTGTGTACTGAGGAGCTGTGGTTTTACGTTTCTGCTTGGGTGACTCTGTCATGCTTCCCGCAGGCTTTGCCCCTTCTCTGGCCTGCGTTCCTTGTGGCGTGTTCCCTGCCCCTTTAAACCTCAGCCTTTAACTTGGAACGGGAATGTTCTCGCTGTGGGAGGAACGGAGGGCTGGGAGAATGGTTTGTTCCTAAGATGCCCAGTGTGTTTCTGGGTGTTTCTGCTGTCCTCTGGCTCCAGCCATGAGGCCGGGCCGTGTGACTTTGTTGACAGTGGCCTGATGCACGTTCCCGGGGTTGGCAGTTGTGAGTGTTTAGGCAGTGAGGCCAGCTTGGAGTTTAATGTGTGTGTGTTGTTGGAACTCGGGGATCCCTCTAGAAATGGCATCGTAAGCTCCCCGCCCGTGTTCATTTTACCAGCAGGTGCGGGTGCAGGTGCAGGATCATCTCACAGGAGTGTTGGGTAAGACGGGAATGGGACAGTGGGTGCCTGGCGTTCCGTGTCACTTCTTCCAAAGGAGTACTTCTCTTCTGGTTCCCCGGGATGAGGTAACATTGTGAATCCCAGTTTCCAGACTTAGGACTGGAATCCGAATTTTAAACAACTGCCCCTCTGTGGGTGGGCAGATAATGGCCCCCAGAGACATCCACACCCTGATCCCGGGAACCTGTGATGTGTCACTGTACGTGGCCGAGAGACTCCTGAGGGGCTGGTCCTGGCTTAGCTGGTGGCCAAACCTAATCCCGGGGGTCCTCAGATGTGAATGAGGGGCGCAGAGGTGGCAGTTGGGGGCTGGAGCTGAGGGCCAGCTCTCTGCCGTGGGTGGGCCGTTGCTTACAGGCAGCAGAGCCCAGGACCATGGGGAGCTGAGTTCTGCCCTTACTTGAATGAGCAGGAGACACAGCCTTGGTTTTAGTCCAGGACACCGTTCGGTTTGCGGCCTCCAGAGTTAAGCTAATCAGCCTGAGTTGTGGCCATCATGTTTGTGGTACCTTGTTACGGAGGTGACAGGAAGCTGGTGCACCCTTTCCTCAAGGCCTGGAGCATTTGGGAAGCAGGCCAGGGCCTTTGAGAGGGGTGAGGGCTGGGCTCCTGGGGTCAGCCTGGGTGCTTTGCACCGGCGCTCACCCCAGGGAGGATTGAGAACCAAGCCGCACGACTTCTGGGCCCCAAACGACCTCAGGTGGAAAATCCACTCCTGGACTCTGTACTGGATGTGACCGTGCGGGTTTGAGAAGCCTCGAGATTCACATCTGCAGCACTCCACATATTTGAGTCCGACTTGAGTTTATACATGTCCATGTCTACTTGGCGGACAGGCCCAGGCCTTCTCCTGCAGAGCGCCTTGATAAAAGGTGTGGCTCACGTCCTCTCCTCTGCCAGGAGATGGGAGAGCGGCCGTGAACATAACTGAAATTCAGACTCAAGGCTCTGGCTTCTGGCCGCCAGATCTGTGGTTCCTGTGGCCAGCCTCGTCTTCCTGCCAGTGGTGTCACCTCGCAGGGGAGGTTGTTGCCTCTGAACATGTTCTTTTTTTTTTTTTAAAGCTTTTAATTTGGGATACGTGTGCAGGTTTGTTATACAGGTAAACTACATGTCACAGGGGTTTGGTATACAGATTCTCTAACTCCTGAACTCCTGACCTCAAGTGATCCCCCCACCTCGGCTTCCCACAGTGCTGGGATTACAGGCATGAGCTGCTGCATCCAGCTGGTGCACAGATTATTTCATCACCCAGGTGTCAAGCCTAGTACCCACTGGTTATTCCGAGTTCTCTCCCTCCTTCTCCCCTCCACCTTCCGATAGGCCCCAGTGTGAGTCGTTCCCCTCTATGTGTTCTCATCATTTAGCTCTCACTTATACGTGAGAACATGCAGCGTTTGCTTTTCTGTTCCTGTGTTAGTTTGCTAAGGATAATGGCCTTCAGCTCCATACATGTTCCTCTAAAGGACATGATCTTATTCTTTTTTATGGCTGCATAGTATTCCGTAGTGTACATGTACCACATTTTCTTCATCTAGGAGAAAATCTGGATGATTTTCATTGATGGGCATAAGTTGATTCCATGTCATTGCTATTGTGCATCGTGCTGCAGTGAACATGCGTGTGCATGTGTCTATAATAGAATGATTTATATTCCTGGGGTTTATACCCAGTAATGGGATTGTTGAGTTGAATGGTATTTCTGGTCTTTGAGGAATCACCACACTGTCTTCCACAATGGTTGAGCTAATTTACACTCCCACCAAGTGTGTAAGTGTTCCTTTTTCTTCACAACCTCACCAACATCTGTTATTTTTTTTCTTTTTAATAATAGCTATTCTGACTGGTACAAGAAGGTATCTCATTGTGGTTTTGATTTGTATTTCTCTAATGATCAGTGATGTTGAGCTTTTTTTCATATGCTTGTTGGCCACATGTATGTCTTGTTTTGAAAAGTGTCTGTTCATGTCCTTTGCCCACTTTTTAATGGGGTTGTTTGTTTTTTTTCTTGTAAATTTAAGTTCCTTATAAATGCTGAATATTAGATGTTTGTCAGATGCATTGTTTGCAAAAATTTTCTCCCATCTGTAGGTTGTCTGTTTGCTCTGTTGATAGTTTCTTTTGCTGTGCAGAAGCTCTTAAGTTTGCTTAGATCCCATTTGTCAGTTTTTGCTTTTGCCAAGCACATTCTTGAGCCTCACCTGAGGGTAAGGACGTGCCGAGGGGGACCGTGGGCCTTGGGAGGCACAATTCTTGGCAGACTGATGAGGGTATGAAAATAATTTGAGGAAACGTTTGAATAGCTGCATTTCACTATGCTCCTGGATAGTCAGACGACCTAATGAAATAAAAGCGTAAATGTTTTCCAGCTATTTTTTATAAGGATTTTAAGTTTTGGAGGTCACACTTTCAGTTTGAAAGTTAAGGTTAAAAAAAAAAAGAAAGTTAAGATTAAAAAAACATAAATGGTATTAGGAAAGGGTAGGTTACTTAAAAAATTAAATGCGTAATTTGCTGTCTGATTATAAAGAACAGTGCATGCTCATGGTAGACATTTGGGGAAGACAGAATATGGGGGAAAAGTAGAACAGCTTCCACCCCACCCTCCAGAGGTGACTACGTCGAACACCGTGGCACACTTTCTACGTCTCTTCCTTTCTACAGTCTCCTTTCACAAAATCGGCATCATTTTCAAAATTGTCATCAGGCTTTAAAAAGAAACCCTCATTCCACTGAGACGTTTTCCCACACCGTTGTCGTTGTGAGTCAGGGTCGGGGCCCCTCGCCAGAGGTAGATGTCCCACAGGGCCTTGAGTGCCCAGTCTGGCACAGTGCCACCCCTGGGCAAAACCAAGTGTCTTCAGCCAGGCCGTGGCTGACTGTAGTTGGGAGTGAGTGCACATCTGTCTTGCGTGTCCTGGGTTATTTCTTTTTACCTTTCACTTTGCATTACAGAGAATTTCAAACATTTACCAAGTAGGGAGGGTGGTGTAAAGCCCCGAGGGTGACTGGACCCTCAGCTGCATTCAGGTCTCCTACCTGCTGCAGCTTTCTTTTTTTTCTTTTTTCTTTTTTTTCTTTCTTTTTCTTTCTTTTTTTTGAGACAGGATCTTGCTCTGTTGCCCAGGCTGGAATGCAGTGGTGTTTTCAAAGCTCATGATTGCTTTGAATTCCTGGGCTGAAGCCAAGCAATCCTCCCACCTCCGCCTCCCAAAGCGTTGGGATTACAGGTGTGAGCCCCTGTGCCTGGCAGTATATACATTTTGTTGTTTAAAAATCCATGGGTTCTCCCTTGGCTCCCCTTGACTTTGCCTGTGGTCTGTGGCATCAGCGCCACCTGCATTTTAACGAGATTGCCGAGTACTCCTGCAGGCTAAGTTTTGGGAAGCCCTGCAGTGGAGATGGCATGCACAGTGGTTCCTCGTGTCTTTATGTCGTTGGGATGTGGACAGGGTATTCTGTCCTTGGCTCTTTCTGTGAAAGAGCATTTTTAAAAGACAGTTGGACCCAGAGGCCCTACTGGACCCAGGGTTGGTTCTCGTGTCTTGCAGGACGGTTGTGTCGCTCCACCAGAGGCTCCTGTGGTCACCAGAGGTCCACCAGAGCCCCACTGTGGGGCTCATGCTGAGGCTGTGAGCTGATCAGTGGCTGCAGGATGTTTGCCGTCTGTTAGCTGGAGCCCCTCTGCAGAGAGACGGCCCGGTACCCGTGGTTCAGCTGTCCATGGGTATAATTTCTAAAGGAAATTCAGGTCTCTCTCTTTACCAGTTTTCAAAGTTGGTTCCCTTGCATCTTGCGATGATGAGTGCAGCTTCTCAGTCATTCTGGACATGTGATTTGGATGTTTTGTGTGTTGCTAGATTATTGTGCGTGTCAAAGCTCCAGTCCGTTGCTCTGGCTTGGGAGCCGCACCAGGTGGGGCTGGACCCTTTCGACCCAGCATGAGGGTCTCGGTTCCACACAGGATCCTGGTATAACAAGATGCTCGTGTGGCAGCTGCATCTCCTGCCCCAGACCTAGAATCCGTCGTTTCTCCAGGGAGCTCTGGTATCTGGGATGCAATGTTTGGAGACCACAGCCTGGGCACACATGAGGGCTGGCCTGGAGTTGCTTTTTTGGCTTTTTCAGCGGCTGGAGCTAGGGACTTTTTTTGCTGAGGTGAAATACTTCATGACTGCACACCAGTTCTTTCCATTTGACTTGAAGCCTGTAGGCTTGGCCGCACCTCAGCCCGAGCTCAGCCTCCCTTCTGCCCCGTGTCAACCCCCTTCCTCAAGGACCCCACAAGTAACGGAATGTGACGTCCTCATGCCTCCCTTAGCCCTCTCTGTGTGTGGCAGTCTGAGGGTCATCATGCCAGTGTCAGCCACCCGGTCGCTGAAAACGTTTAATTGGGGATGGGATTTATATACTCAGGATTGCACATCCTCAGGGCCCTTCCCGCTGGGGACGGAGGTCAGGTCGCTGCTGCATTTATGTCACCAGGAAGCGCACCTAGTCATAAGTGCAGCGGCAGCTGGATACATGGGGTCATTTGTTTCATTTTATTTAAAACTTTTGCTTTTATAAAGTTTAACTTTGCTTTATCATGTAGTTTTTTCCTTTTAAGTTCCTCTTAGGGGTTATTTGAGAAATAATTGTGGCTCAAAGTCAGGCGGCTGAATTTACTTAAAATTTGTCTCAAATCTTAATATTCAGAGTTCTAGGCGTGAGGCCAGGGAGAGGCAGTGGCTGCTGGTTAGTCGAGGGATTCTTTTTGGGGTGCTGAAGATGTCCTAAAATTAGATAGTGATGGTGGGTACACAACTGTGAATATCCTAAAAGCCATCGAATTGTGCACTTTAAACGGGTAAATTAGTTACAGCTCAGGAAACCTGGGAAACGTGCTGTGTGGGGGGGCGTGTGCCATCTTGCATGCATTTTCAGGGGTTTAATGACATTCTTGGATGTCACATTAGGAACCCCTGTATCTTCCTGTGTACCTGCCATTGTGGGCTCACCTGGGCCACCGTGATCATGCCCTTTCCCTGGTCCCAGGCAGGCCGGGACCTTCCTGTCACTATCACCCCTGCACTACCCAGTCATGCTGTACCGACAGGGTACAGTGCAAACCTTTCTTCTTGTGCCCATAGTAGCGGTCTCCAGTTGTGACATGGACCAAAGTCCCAGGAAGCAGGTGATTGGCCTCTGTCGCCCAGCCAGCCTCCTTCCTGCGGGGCGTGTGGGACGATAACTTGTCCTGTCTCTTGTTCCAGTCTCTTTGACTATTCCACAAGTTACCTCAGATCTTAGGACTTGGAAGGACAACATTCATTTTGCTCGTGTGTGCATTTTGGGTAGAGCTTGGCAGGAACAGCTGGTCTCTGCTGTCCTCAGTAGCATCTGGGGAGGCGCAAAGCCTAGCGCTGCAGCCCTTGAAGCTCATTTTCTTGCCTTCTCCTCTCTCTCTCTCTCTCTTCCTCACTTGCTCTTTGGCATGGCTGGTGCTGGCCATCTGCCAGGACCTCTGCCGGGGCTCTGCTGGGACACCCACCAAGGCCTCCTCATGAGGCCTGGGCTTCCTCACAACATGGTGGCCGGGTCCTCAGGGGGAGCTTCCTGGTGAAGCAGATAGAAGGTGTATCTTTTTTATGACCTAAGTCTTGGAAATCACAGCATTGCTTCTGTGGACTGAAGTGGTCACAAGCCCACCCATGAACAAGGGAAGAAGACACTGACACCACCTCCCGAAGCCGAGTGTTGAGGTTCTGAGGAAAAGGAAAATGTTGCTGGGGGCTTTTTGGATCCTGAGTGCATTGTCTGGAGGACGTGTTCAGCACAGATTTGTGGAAATATGTGACTGTTGAAAATGTTCCTGACAGCTCTCTCGGCGTCAGAACTCTTTGCAGTCTGCCCTACACAAACATGGATCCGATGACACTGCTTTCCAGGCAAGGAGCCTTAGGTAGCTTGAGGCTGTGGCCAGGACACAGCCTGGTGTGGGATGGGAGTCTGCAGCCTGAACCATGCCCTTTTCCCCGCCTGCGGGCTGGCTGCCTCCCACCGTTGCCTGTTCCCCAGCCGTGCACAGTCATGCCTGGATGTGAAAACGGAAACAGGGTGGACTGAGCAGCACTGCCTTGGGTGGTCCCTTCCTCCCTCCCACCCCTTGTAGATCTTGGTCTTGAGAAGAGGCACCAGTGAAGAGGGATGTGGTCTAAATAAAAGCAACAGATGGGAAGAGCTGAGGGACCATTGAATCTAAGAGGCGGTGCTGGGGGAGCCTGGGAGAGGAGAGGAGACTGGCCTTCGTATGCTGCATTGATTTATAAAACCCTCAAATTTGGTAGAAATACTGCAATTCCTGCCTTGTGAGTGGAACAACACCCTGAGTCCAAGTAGCCGAGGGCAGAGGTCAGAGATCGTGTTGTGTTTGCTTTTAGCTGTTCACTGGGAAAATTTCCATTTTAAGTTTGCATTGCCTGGGGCAGGCAACACACGTCCTTGATCCCACCTCTGCTTTCTGAGCCCTGGACTCATTTGAGTCTCTCGTTTATCAACATTCTTTAATCCCAAACCCTGTGGGGCGTCCCAGGAGCCACCTGGACGCCACAGTGTTTTCCAGGGCCGTGGCTGCTGCCTTGTCCTGGGGCTGCACAGATAGGGAGGTTGGCTCATAACCGGCATGACAGATAGGGAGGTTGGCTCATAACCGGCATGACAGATAGGGAGGTTGGCTCATAACCGGCATGGTAGGTGCTGAGCCCTGGAGGGCGCTGGGCCCTGTCATGCTGTCCCCGTGTCTGTGTCTGTGTCTGTGCAGAGGTGCTTGTCGAGGGCACCTGTCGACCCAGCGTCCTGTTAGAGCTGAGTGTACTCTGAAAACGGCTTTCTCAGGCAGCCTTCCAAAGGGTTTCGACCTGGGGCAGCTATATTGCAACCAAAGCTTGTGTACAGACGAGTTTCCAGGAAAAGGGAAGCAGGATCTGCCTAGTCCCTTTTTGTTAAAGAAATGCAGAAAGTTCTGGGAACACAGCTGTTACCCGTGTTAAAACCAGTCTGTTTCTGTCTTTTTCCCTTTCTGTTTCTGTCTCCCTTTTTAACGTAGCTGCAGATAGCAAGGATGAAGAAGTCAAGGCCGCCCCCAGGCGGTCCTTCCTGGGTATGTACCCGCGCAAGCTGCGCGTTCCTTTCACCTCCTTCCTGCAGCTGTACTTCCTCCTGTCATTGCTTCCATCTGTGCATGTGCGTGCGTCAACTTTACCAAGTGTGGCCGAGTCTACAGCAGACTAATCAACCCCTAGCTCGGCTGTTTTCAAGCATGAAGTAGTTCTTAGAAGCCTGTCCATGTTCTTCTGCCTGTGGGGAGGTGAGGGCGGGAAGGGGAAGCGGGAGGGAGACAGGAAGGGAGGAGAATATTTTAGAAACAAATTTTGGACTTTGTTAAATTTATTCCAAAGAATTTTATCCTTTTTGATGCTATTGTAAATAGAATTGTTTTCTTAATTTTTGTTCTTCTTGTTCATTGCCGCTTTATAGAAATGTAATTGATCATTGCATGTTGATCTTGCATCATGCAACTTTGCTGAGCTGAACTGATTTGTTCTAAGAGTTGTTTAGTAGATTCTCTATATATGATTCTGATGATTCTGTCATCTGCACATAGAGCTCGTTTTAATTCTTCCTTTACAATTTAGTTGCTTTTATTTCTTTTTCTTAATTACCCTGGTTATAAGTGGTGAGAGTGATGTGCCTGTCTTGTTCTTCATTTTAGTGAGAAAGCATTCCGTCTTTAACCACTGAGTATGATGTTAGTTGATGGATTTTCCATAGTTGCCTTTCATTAGGTCAAGTCTGTTGGGTGTTTTTATCATAAAAGTTGGAATTTGCCAAATGCTTTTCTGTGTCTATTGAGATGATCCTGTGGGTTTTGTCTTTTATTCTACAATCATGATGTACAACATTGATTAATATGTGTGTGTTGAGCCAACCTTGCATTCTTGGGGTAAATCCCTGTGGTCATGGTGTCCAACACTTTTTATCTGCTGCTGGATTTTGTTTGCTAGTAGTGTATTGGGGATTTTTTTTGAATTTGTATTCATAAGGGATAATGGTCTGTAGTTTTCTTGTGATGACTTTGTCTCGATTTAGCATTAGGATGGTATTGGCCTTATAAACTAAGTAGGAAACTATTCCCCTCCTTTTCTATCTTTTTAGAGTTTGCAAAAGATTGATACTAATTCCTCTTTAAATATTTGTAGAGTTATTCAGTGAAGCCATCTGGGCTTGGGCTTTTCTTTGTGAAAAGTTTTAAAATTACTAATTCAATCCCTTATTGTAAGTCTATTCAGATTTTCTGTTTCTTCCTAAGTCACTTTTGGTAGTTTGTCTGTATTGGAATTTTTCCATTTCACCTAAGTTATCTAATTTGTTGCCATATAATGTTTCTTAGTATTTCCTTATAATCCTTTTTATTTCTGGAAAGTCATTAGTAATGAGTTTTATTCCTGAGTTTAGTAATTTGATCCTTTCCTTTCCTTTCCTTTTTTGTTAGCCTAAAGATTTGTCAATTTTTTTGTTCTTGTCACATAACCAAGTTTTTAAAAGGTGGATTTCTTTCTTTCTTTCTTTTTTTTTATACAACACACCCACGTTGCCCATCAAAGAACCAACTTTTGGTTTTGTTGATTTCACGCTAATATTATTTCTTTCCTTATGGTTGCTTTGGGTTTAATTTGCTCTTTTTCTTAAGGTGGAGGAGGTTAGAGCATTGATTTTTTTTCTCTTTTCCCTTTTAATGTAGGTGTTTACAGCCATGATTTCCCTCTAAGCAGTGCCTTACCTGCACCCTATACTTGGATGTGTGTGTTTTCATGCACCTTAGTGCTTTAAAATTTACTCCAAAATTTCTTCTTTGACCCGTTTATTATTCAGAAGTGTGTTAACTTCCACATATTTGTGAATATCCCAAAATTTTTTCTGTTATTGATTTTGAATTTATTTCCATTATAGTCATAGAACATACTCTGTATAATTCCAGTACCTTTTTTTTTTTAATTTTCGGATACATAATCTTGCTCTGCTGGCCAGGCTGTACCACGATCTTGGCTTACTGCAACTTCCACCTCCCAGATTCAAGCAATTCCCATGCCTCAGCCTCCTGAGTAGCTGAGACTACAGGTGCACACCACTGCGCCTGGCCAGTTTTTTGTATGTTTTTGTAGAGACGGGGTTTCACTATGTTGATCAGGTTGGTCTTGAACTTCTGAGCTCAAGCAATCTGCCTGCCTCAGCCTCCCAAAGAGGTAGGATTACAGGTGTGAGCCACTGCACCCAGCCAGATTCCAGCGCTTTTAAATAGAGGCACATCTTATGGCCTAGCACGTGATCTGTCCTGGAGAATATTCCATGTGCACTTGAAAAGAATGTGCATTTTGCTGTTGGGTGAAGGTGGAGGGTTGTCTGTTAGGTCAAGTCTAAGATTTCTTTATTGTTTTTCTGTGTAGTTGTTACATCCATTACTAAATATGGATGTGGAAGTCTGTAACTATTTTTGAATTACCTTTTTCTCTTGTTACTCTGTCAGTTTTTGCCTGTTGTATTTTGGGGCACCGTTGTTTGATAGGGACGTATGTGCATATTTTCTGTTTTGATGTCTGTTGCTTCTGAAGTTAGTGTCATCACTGCAGATCTCCTGTGGTTGCCATTTGCTATGTTCTTTCCATTGTGTTACTTTTAACTTTTTGTATCTTTGAATCTAAAATGAGTCTTCTGTATACATGCAATGGATCTTTAAAAATAAAATCCATTCTGGCACTTCTGCCCTTTGATTTGATTGCTTATTTCATTCACACTTAATGTTATAATATGTTCAGATTTACATCTGCTGTTACTCATTTACAGCTTTCTTTTATATTAAGTAAATATTTTCTAGTGTAACATTTTAATTTCTTTAAGTAATGTTTTTTGAATTATTTTCTTAATACTTACTTGAAGGCTTACAATATGCATCTTAACTTATCAGAATTGACTTCAAATTTATACTAACTTAATTCCAGTGATAGGAACCTCACTCCTACATGGTTTGATTTCTTCCTCCCTTTTTAAATGGTATGATTATTATACATATTATGTCTACATATATTGCAATCTAACAATACATTGTTCTGGTTGTTCCTTTATATACATTTTATGTCATTCAAGAACTTGAGAGGAGAACAAACATATATTATGGAGTTATTATATTAACCTTATTTACCATTTGTGGTTTCTTTCATTTCTTTCTCTGACTGAATTACCATCTGCAGTCATTTTCTTTCTCTAATACCGTTTTGATCCCATCCATCTCATTCGTGCTATTATAATATTATTTCAAACATATTACATTTCTTTATGTTAAAGGCCCCCAAACAATACAATGCATATTGTTTTATGCAGTTATTTTTAAGTCAACTAAGGAAAAGAGAAGAAATCTACACTGATATCATCTTTTATAATAACTTACATAACTGTCTTTACATGTACTCTTTTTCATGTGGATTTGAATTACATCTATTGTTACTTGTTTTCAGCATGAAAAACTTGTTTTCTGTAAGGTGTGCCTACTAGCAACAGATTCTCCCAGTTCTTGTTTATCTGGGAATGTCTTTATTTTCCCCTTATTTTTTTAAAAAAAGTTTTACTAGATATAAGAATCTTGGTTGATGATTTTTTTTTTCTTTTCAGTGCTTTGAATATGTTATTCCAGTGCCCTCTGGACTCCATTGTTTCTGATGAGAAGTCAGCTGTTAATCTTATTGGGGTTTCCTTGTAAGTGATAAATTATTTTTCTCTTGCTACTTTCAAGATTTTGTCTTTGTTTTTTGGCATTCATCATTTAGACTGTGATGTGTCAGGGTGTGAATCTCTTTGTGTTTATCAGGCTTGCAATTTGTTGAGCTTCTTGGGTGTGTAGTTAATATTTTTCTCATATTTGGGGAGTTTTCAAAAGTCATTATCTCCTTGAATATTTTTTTTCCTGCTCCTCTCTCTCTTCTCCTTGAGCTCACCCATTCTGCATGTACTGGTGTACTTCCATGTCATCCCACCTTTCTCTGAGACTGTGTTCCTTTTCCTTAATTATGTTTTCTGTTTGTTCTTTAGGTTGCGTAATCTTCATTGATCTTTCTTTGAATTCACTGATTCTTCTGCCAGCTCAAATCTATTGTTGACCCCTTATAGTGAGTTTTAAAATTTCAGTTGTGCTTTGCAATGCCAGAATTTCCACTTGGTTCTGTTTTAGAATTTCTGTCTCTTTATTGATAATCGCTTTTTGATTAGCTGTTGTCATCATATTTTCTTTTAATTCTTTATGCATGGATCCCTTTAGTCATTTGAACATATTTACAATAGCTACTTTAAAGTCTTTTTCCACTGAGTCCAACACCTGTGCCTCTTCAAAAGCAGTTTGTGTCCTGCTTATCATTATTTTTATTTCCTGTGTATGAACCACACTTTTCTCTTTCTTTGTATAACTCATCTTTTGTCGTTGTTGCAAGCTGGACATTTTAGGCAAACTATAGTAGCAGCTGGGGATATGGATTCCCTCGCTTGGGGGTAGGATGGCTTATTGTTTGTTTTGTGATCTGGCTGGACTAATGCAGTCTCTGGACCTCTCCTCCCTCAGGTGTGGTGGTTCTGGCTGGCTGTGACCTTCCCTGATCTTCCTGTTAAGCTTCTGGTCAGACCAGCTGTTGGCCTCCACTCATTGGAGGCTGCCAGCTGATTTGATGGTGCCCTGGGGCATGTACTCCCCCACAGCTGGGCAGGGTGGCCATCGAGGCCAGTGTTTGGTGGTTGCTGTGTACCCAGGAGAGCTCCTCTTGGCTGTCCTTTCCGGTTCTGTGTGATAAACTTTGAGCTCATCATGGAGCTTCTAGCCTCTCTTAGTTGCAGGCTGCTAAGGTCTCTGTTGTTTTCTTAGCATCCTTACACTTGAACTTGCACCTGCTCTAAGTAGCAAGTCCCTCTAGGGACTGCTGCGGAGCTCTGTCCTGATACCCCATCCTCAGGACAGAACCTGTTGACCTTTGAGGGTGACAGCTCTGCTCTGAGTGCAGCATGGGAAGGGGGTTGTTGCATTTGGTCCTCTTAGTTTGCCCCTGCTGATGGGGAACCTCTTCTGGTGAGCAAGCCAAGCAGGGACGGGGGTGCCCGGTGAGCGAGCTGAGCAGGGACAGGGTGCCCAGTGAGTAAGCTGAGCAGGGACGGGGTGCCCGGTGTTCTCTGCTCCTGCACCGTGGGTAGGGGCTGAGGGGAGGAAGGGAGCCTGGGCCGACAGCAGCTGAGCAGGCGATGAAGAACGCGGCACCTGCCGCTCCTGCAGTGGCCTTGCGGGTGGGAGCCCCATCTTCTTGGCTGCCTGCTGGGAGTAGAGCTTTTGTCACCTGGGGATGGGGAAGGAGGTTGTGACCCAAGGGTCACAAAGTTGCTGTTCCTGCGGCCACTTAGAAGGTTTTCTTGGACAAGTGTTTCTCCATTTGCCGTGTGTCCCTAAGACACATCAGAGACTTTAAGTGGCAGCTGTTTGTAAAGTTCACCGTTCACAGTGGTTGTGCTGGAGAGGGTCTGTGGAGAACCTCGCACTGCTGTTCTGGAAGTGCCCACCGCCTCCGTTGTGTCTGAGCGGGCTGAAACCCTGATGGCTGGAAGTATGAAGAGTGTTTCAGGCTGGGAGAACAGCACTCTTGTGTTTCTGTTCAATGGCACATTGAGTAAAGGCGCGGCTGAGCATCCTCCACTGGTATGTCACGGAGGAGCACCTGGAACTGTCCTGAAGTCCTCTTTAGAAGTAGGTAGCCCTGGCCGGGCATGGTGGCTCACGCTTGGAGTCCCAGCACTTTGGGAGGCCGAGGCAGGTGGATCACTTGAGGTCAAGAGTTCAAGACCAGCCTGACCTGTGCAAAACCCCACCTCTACTAAAAATACAAAAAAATTAGCTGGGCGTGGTGGGTGCCTATAATCCCAAATACTTGGGAGGCTGAGGCAGGCAGATCATCTGAGGTCAGGAGTTTGAGCCTAGCCTGGCCAGCATGTTGAAACCCTGTTTCTAGTAAAAATACAAAAATTAGCTGGGCATTGTGCCACATGCCTATAATCCCAAATACTGGGGAGGCTGAGGCAGGAGAATCACTTGAACCTGGGAGGCGGAGCTTTCAGAGCCGAGATGGTACCATCGCACAGCCTGGGCAACAGAGGGAGACTCTGTCTCCAAAAAAAAGCAGGTAGCCCTACAACTTTCATTTTAAAGTGACTTGGGGAAAACTGTTTATTCCAGTGCCATCTGGGCTGGGGCCTTTCTGGGCTATTTCTGCTGTGTACGGTGATGTGTTTGTGTCTTGACTTCGGGCAGAAGCATTCAGGCCAGAGGGCCACGGTGCCCTTTGCCGCAGTGACATCCCAGCCTTGCCTCTCTCACCTGTCCACCGTTGGGTGCCCCACTGAGCAGACTCTGAGCAAACGAGGGGCCCGGAGATGTCAATGAGGATAAAGCGGGGAAAGGCTCCTGAAAGTGAGAGAGGCTGAGAGTAGGCAAGGCCGCCCGGCAGGGCCTGTCCGGGTCCTCCCTCCCAGGGCCTCCCGGGCTCTGGCTGAGGTGGCTGCAGGAGCGTGAGTCTCGGTGGCTGTTGGGGAAGTGTGGCGGCGAGGGCTGGCTGTCTGTGCGGCCTCGGATTGGGATGCAGACGCTGGTCTCCGCAGCGGCTTGTTTTGTCCTTGCTGAGTGAGGGTGCTTGTTTCCTGGGGGTCCTCTTTGGAAGCTGGCATGGCTCCCCCTCTTGCTCAGTCCCCGCTCTGCCTGTCCTGCTCACCTAGGGTTGGTGGGGGGGCTCTCTCACTCTCCGAGGGCCTTGCTGGGGGTCTCTCTGTGTCCTACTCTGGCCCTGTGCTGCCTGCTGCATGGGCGGCAGGATTAGAGGGGGTCGGTGAGGCCAGTGCCGGCCTCGAAGGCTAAGAAGGGTATTTATACTCATTCTGCAGCAGGTGGTGTGGCCGTCTTCGTTAAATCCTTTCGTGTCTCTGATCCTTAGGGTAAAGTAAAAGTGGGCCCTGGTGGTCTTGGGGGCCTCCTGTCCATGCTCTCCCAGCTGCAGCCTGAGCCCCTCAGGTCCCTCCGGATGAGCCCCTGTGTGCCTGGGGCCCTGCTGAGCCCTGCCTGCATCTCCGGGCCTGGGTGGTGCCCGTTTGCTCCCCTCCAGGTGGTCGCGGGGCCGTCTCCCAGGACAAGCTCCGTCTGCTTAGCCAGACTAGGGGGTGGAGAAACAGATGCAGCAGGTGGGGCTCAGACCTGTGCCGAACGGCGGCTTGCAGGAGGCCGCGTGAGCCTGGACCAGGGATTTGAAGGAAGGGGGAGGTTTTTTGTTTTTTCATGGGGAGTTGATTTGTATTTTTAAAAATATTGAGACAGTCACAAATTAAAGTGGGAGTATGATACAGTTTAGCTGCTGCACTGACACGTGTTGCCACCCACGTATGTTGGCATGCAGGACCCAAACCTGGACATTCTCCGTAACCACACTCCAGTGTTCACACTGGGAGCCCGCCTTGATGATCACCTCCTCCCTCCTGAGACCCCAGATGCCTCCCTGGCTGTCTCAGTGACATATTCTTAGGGAAGGAATCCTCACAATCCGCCCCCTCTTCACTCTGTCACCCACACACTCCAGAGATGGGTCGCAGACCAGCTGTTTTGTGGGTGTCCTGAGGGGAGCCACTGTCCTCTGAGGACCCAAGTCCTCAGAGAGGGATGGGGGCTGGTGTGTCGAGGGAGCCCGTCCTCCAAGGCTGCCCCAGCTGGGCAGTGGGTGGGGACAGGCAGAGCGAGAGGGCATGGGAGCGCCAGACGGCCTCAAAGAGCAGTTTTCTTCTCTCCAGAATGTCCCTGGGCAGTGTGGCCCGGAGGCTCCGTGGCCCTGTGAAAGTCACCCTGCAGCTTGGGGTGGAGCTTGGCATTACTGAGACGCCATTCACGCCCTGTGATCACCCGTTGAGTGTGAGATCTGTGGGTCCCGACGGTGCCTGCAGGCGTCTGAGGTGCCCAGGTTCACACTTGGCATTTCTCCGTTGAGTGTTTGAAACCAGTGCTGTGATACGTTCCGGCTGTCCCCGTCCCAACAGGAAGCTTTCTGGCGTTCTCTGTCCCTCTCACATTTGTTGCTAGAACTGGCTCCCCACCCGGACCCCAGGAGAGGGCTCTTAGATCTCACGCAAGAAAGAACTGGAGGGGAATCCAGAAAGTGAAAGCAAGTTTATTAGGGAGGTAAAGGAATAAGAGGAAAGCTGCTCCATAGGCAGAGCAGCCCTTATGGTTATTTCTTGATGATACGCTAAACAAGGGGTGGATTACTCATGCCTCCCCTTTGTAGACTGTGTGGGGTAACTTCCGGTCGTTGCCATGGCATCTGTAAACTGTCATGGCGCTGGTGAGGGTGCAGCAGTGAGGATGGCCAGAGGTCACTGTCGTGGCCGTCTTGGTTTTGGTGGGTTTGGGCGGCTTCTTTGCTGCAGGCTGTTCTATCAGCAACGTCTTTATGACCTGGATCTTGTGCGGACCTCCTGTCTCCTCCTGTGACTCAAAATGCCTGACCGTCTGGGAAAGCAGCCTAGCGGTTCTCAGCCTCATCTTACCCAGCCCCTGTTCATGATGGAGTTGCTCTTTCTCCAATGCCTTGGACATGTTGGCTGTCAGATCCTCTTACACCAGGATCTCTCATGCGTTCCTGTGGACATAAAGACACAATCTGATGAGAATCTGATCTTCCTTGCCCACTTGGAGACAGTCTGCTGGTACACATTCCCCAAGTGGTAGAATTGCTTTTTAATCCAGCAGCAGCTGGACTGATGGAGGCTGAGCGCTGGTCTGTTCCTGGGGGGTCCCCGTGGGGGTGCTGGAAGAGCAGATCTCTGTGAATTGAGGGCAGGTGCGATGGAAGGTTCTGAGAATCAGCTGCTCTCTGCAGGCAGCTGAGGGTCCCGAGAGCTCAGTGCACACCAGGGTGGGCCTCTGGTCAGTCCCACAGGCCTGGAAACATTCATTCAGCATTAAGTGCCTCGTTTTCAAGCCGTATCTTTGGTGCTGCTATCTAGAAACACAGCATAGGAAGTCACGGCATGTGAGTCAGCTGTTCTGTTAGCACCTTGTGTGGCCGTGGGCATGTGTCCAGATTGCGTTCTTGCCCTTTTGTTCTTGTTCTTGGAGTCCCCTCCCCTCCCACAGCCACCTGTCCCTTAGATTCCTGTCGAGCTCAGCAGTGCGGGGGGCCAGCTGCTTTGGAAAGGGGGGTGCCCTTCCCTCCTAGGTGCCTCAGGATAGAGCCAGCTCTTCCAGGAGGAATGCCAGGCCTCTCTTCTTTATTAGCTGATTTTAAAACTTTTCATGAAGATCTCCTGACGCAGTAGTCGCTCAGAACTGTAGAAAAGTTTCTGTTCCACCTGACAGATCAGGCGTCTCCTGCGTCCTCTGACTTCTCCTGACTGAACTTAGAGATGTCATTCCTGCTTTCTGAGCCTTCCCAGGCCAGCCTCAGCCAGCGCCTTCCTTACCCAGCTCCTCCCGCCACCTGCCACAGCTCCCTAGCACATGTGAGCTGACAGCTAATGGTAGACGGCTGCTGAATTTATTTCAGATTGTCCTGGATACAGGTGACGGCACCTTAACTCCCAAACTTGGAGTTGAAGGAACTATTTTCAACTTTAGCATCAGAAAATGCTGATAAGTATTTACTAATAAGTAGTTATTAATAAAATAAGTAGATACTTACACCTGCATCTTTTGGCATAAGACAAACCATATACATTAAAATTTTTATTTTGTGATATATTAAAGATACAATTTACATAACAAAATTCACCATTTTATCACTATTTAAAAGTACACAATTCAGTAGTTTTTAGTGTATTTACAGAGTTGTGCAGCCATGACCACTGTCTCATTAGGGAGCCTTTCATCACCCTGGAACCAGCTTCCCTCTTTTCCTGAGTTCCCTCTTCCTCAGCCCGACAGCTGCAGCTCTGGACTTCCCTGTGCTGGGTGTGCTGGAGACCTCACAGGAACGGACTGTTAAATGGGTGGTTCCTGGGTCTGGCTTCTGTGACTTGCTGCCCTGCTTGAAGGTTCATCCGTGCTGCTGCATGAATCTGCCTATTCTTCGGCTGAGTAGTATCCACCGTGCCCCAGGCCACCTTCTGTTTGGAGATCTGCCCCCACCTGCACCCGTGCATCTCAGCTGCCTTGCCTGTTTCTTACCCTGCCACTCTCGAAAGCCCCTCCGCTGGCTGTGAGTGGCAAATGCATGAATTGAAGGTGTTTGGGTGTGTGGTGTGCCTTTTTTGGTTGAGATGGAGTCCCACTCTGTAACCCAGGCTGGAGTGCAACAGCTCAATATCAGCTCACTGCAGCCTCTGCTTCCGGGTTGCCAGTAATTCTTGTGCCTCAGCCTCCCAAGTAGCTGAGATTACAGGTGCGTGCCACTGTGCCCGGCTAATTTTTGTATTTTTAGTAGAGACAGGGTTTCACCATGTTGGCCAGGCGGGTCTCAAACTCCTGACCTCAGGTAATGCATCCGCCTCAGCCCCCCAAAGTGCTGGCATTACAGGTGTGAACCACCACACCTGGCCACCAGTGCCTATTTAAGAGGACTCTATGCCTCGATTTTTGGTGGTAACAAGTGAGACCGTCCTGTATGAGCTGACGGGCCGAGATACAGGTGGACCTAGTAACTCAGTCGTTAGGGACTGTGGCAAGAGCCCAGGGCTGCACTTGTGGCCCAGGGAGGGTCAGCTGAGTCACCGACTCAGGCAGGTTGTGCTTCCTTCCACCACAGCACACGCTGCCTTCTTTCTTCTCAGAAATGCAGGGAGTGTTGTCAAAGGCACACGAGGCCGTTTCCTCTGGCAACGCACCAATGCTGGGTGCTGCCCTGGAGCGGCACATCTTCCTGGCACCTCAGAGAGCGTGGCCAACCAGATCCGGGGGGGAGAGACGCAGGCGGAGGCGGTTTCTGGGAAGACCCTTGACGAGGTGGCCGGTCTCCTGCTCGCACAGATCCTGCCGCGTCCTTTCGTTCTTCGGAGAAAAATCTGTTCACGTTGCCGCACATTTTTGAATCAGTTTGTGTGCTGTTTTGTTGTTGGGTTGTAGGAGCTCTTTACATATTCTAGACATCAGTGTCTTATCAAATATGTGATTTGCAAATATTTTCCCTCATTCCATTGGTTACCTTTTTACTTTGATTTTTGTCCTTTGAAACACATATTAGGTTTTTTTTGGGACAGGGTCTCACTCTGTCACCCAGGCTGGAGTGCAGTGGTGCAGTCGTGGCTCACTACAGCCTTGAACTCCTGGGCTCAAGGGATCTTCCTTTTTCAGCCTCCCAAGTAGCCGGGGTCTCAGGTGCGCACCACCAGGCCCTGCAACGCCTCCAGCACCCACCCCTGCAGCCCGTGCGCTGGCGCTGCTGCGTAAGCACGGGTCAGGGCGGGCGCATCGCGCGCCACCCAGACTTCTTGGCAGCCGTGTCTCCGTTTACCTTCTCCCTGCAGCCGCGGTGTCCCCAGGACCGCGTGTCCAGCTGCCTCCTGTAATTTGCTAATTTCCGTGAGTGTTTATGAGTGTGGTTTCTACAGAATCCATCACCTAGCGAATGACATGGTGCAGGAAGGCTATGGCGTGGAATTACTGAGCCTCACTGTGGCCGAAGCATGTTATAGAACTCAAAGTCAACTCGCTGAATCCTCCCAATGTCCTAGGAGAGGTCCCTGTCTCTTCCTGGTAACATCTGAGGAACAGGAGACCACAGTTAACCCGCGGGGGCTGCGCCCCTAACCCGGGCATCAGATTCCAGACACTGCAGGGCACTCCCCACACTGTACGGCTTCTCAGCCATTAATTCATTTGAAGGACTTTGGCAAGTTTTTGTTTTGTTTTTAAAGAGACACATGTCTCTGTGTTGCATAGGCTGGCCTCAACTCCTGGACCCAGGTGATCCTCCCTCCTCAGCCTCCCGAGTAGCTGGGACTGTAGATGCCCACTGCACCCGGCCTAATGTCAGCGTCTTTTACGTTGAGTTAATATTTGTTTCAAGGCTGTTCCACACCTCGATCACCAGGTGTGATCAAGGACATGTGCTCCTCCTCTGACCCTGACCTCTCGCTGGGTTCTTGTCTGTCTTCACTGACCCTGACCTCTCACTCGGTTCCCATCTGTCCTCACTGACCCTGACCTCTCGCTCGGTTCCCGTCTCTCCTCACTGACCCTGACCTCTCACTGGGTTCCCGTGTGTCTTCACTGACCCTGACCTCTCACTTAGTTCTCGTGTGTCTTCACTGACCCTGACCTCTCACTCGGTTCCCGTCTGTCGTCACTGACCCTGACCTCTCGCTGGGTTCCCGTCTGTCCTCACTGACCCTGACCTCTCGCTCGGTTCCCGTCTGTCCTCACTGACCCTGACCTCTCGCTCGGTTCCCGTCTGTCCTCACTGACCCTGGCCTCTCGCTCGGTTCCCGTCTGTCCTCACTGACCCTGACCTCTCACTCGGTTCCCGTCTCTACTCACTGACCCTGACCTCTCGCTCGGTTCCCGTCTCTCCTCCCTGACCTTGACCCCTCACTTGGATCCTAAGCTGTGCTGAGGTTGCGTCTCCCTTTCACCCTAGACTTTGACCCCCACCACTTCTGGCAGTGGAGCAGCTTCGCGGACTACGTGCAGTGTGTCGTGGCCTTCACAGGCGTGGCGGGCTACATCACCTATCTGTCCATTGACTCCACCCTGTTCGTGGAGACCCTGGGCTTCCTGGCCGTGCTGACCGAAGCCATGCTGGGGGTGCCACAGCTCTACCGCAACCACCACCACCAGTCCACGGAGGGCATGAGGTAAGCCAGGGTGCCACCACAAAAGCACCGCTGCTCCAGAGGTTCCGCATGGCTGCAGACTTGGTAAAAATCAAGCGTGTACGTGTCTGGCTGTGTACTTCGAACGTTGACCTGTGAAGCTGCTGGTTAAAGAACGGTCAGGTTCGTAGGCCGTGGCCCCTCGACCTCGAGTTGGAGCAGATGAGCTCACGTGGGCTGCGTGAGGGGCAGCCGAGACCCTGTCGTTGGCAGGTGACCCAGCATGGGGTTGGCAGCTGCTCCTCCAGGGCTGTTGAGGCAGAACCTTCCAGTGGGAGGGACGTCCGAGGGCCTGGCCAGACAAGGCAGAGCAGGCTTGGCACCACCAGCCAGGAGGCGTGCAGGGCAGCTGGCCTGGGGTCAGGGCAGGTCTGCTGGGGCAGGGACGGTGGTCTGGGGGCTGCCTGGGACACGGTCCTCCATCTCTCCCCATTGGTCCTAGCACAGCCTCTGGCCTCTGAGGTATGTGGCAAAGGCTGGACGGGCTGACGTTTGGAACCACAGACCATGCCTGGGCACCCCCATGACCACCAGGGACCCCCGTGACCACCAGGAACAGGGCACAGCCTGAGCGGCACGATTCCCACCAGCTCAATTGAGGTCCTGGATGGAAACCACACTGTAATAAAAACAGATCTGCTGGCTGCAGTGGGAACAGAAAACTCTTGTCTCTCACACCTTCCACCCCAAGGCTCACTCCTCACTGAGGACCCCCCCGTGCCCGCTCCTCACTGAGGACGCCCCCCGTGCCCGCTCCTCACTTAGGACCCCCCTGTGCCCACTCCTCACTGAGGACACCCCTGTGCCCGCTCCTCACTGAGGTCACCCCTGTGCCTGCTCCTCACCGAGGACATCCCCCTGGGCTCGCTCCTCACCGAGGACAACCCTGTGCCTGCTCCTCACCGAGGACATCCCCCTGGGCCCGCTCCTCACTGAGGACACCCCTGTGCCCGCTCCTCACTGAGGACATCCCCCTGGGCCCGCTCCTCACTGAGGACAACCCTGTGCCTGCTCCTCACTGAGGACACCCCCCCGTGCCAACTCCTCACTGAGGACACCCCTGTGTCCGCTCCTCACTGAGGTCGCCCCTGGGCCCCCACACTTAGCTTAGGTCTGGTCTCTGTCACAGATGCTGAGGCTGTGATTTGGAGGGAATGGCATTCTTGGATTTGTTATTTGTGGGAAACAGACTGGAAGAGAGGTGGCCAACATGTGTTTTTGTGTTTGAGAACGGGTGCCCAGGGGCCATAGCACCCCTTCCAGGGCTTCCACGGACCTCTGAGTATTTGCAGGATGCCCCCGTGTGTAGGCAGAGGTGTGAGGGGCTGCGAGTCCTGTGGCATGTAGGTTCAGGTGCCAGTTATAGGTAAAAGTATGAGGGCTTGTTGCAGGTGTGGGGTGGTGGTAGGGGGTGAGATGTAGGTACAGGTCAGGGTTACAGGTGTGGGGTGCAGGTACAGGTGTGGGGTGCCGGCATAGGTGTGAGGTGTAGGTACAGGTTGGGATGTGTTGTGGAATGTAGGTGGGGCCTGGGCTACCTTGGTCGGTGTGATTACAGTGAATCAAGACCACTGGAGTTGCTGGGGTTTCCTGTGAGGGAGCGTGGAGGCCTGAGAGGGTAGTCATGGCTGGAATGGGCTCCCTCACTGTTGGGTTGGGCAGTGGCAGCCCTGAGGGCTTTGGTGTGCGGCCCGAAAGGCAGGGATGCTCCCAGAGAGAAAGCGGGTCTCTTGTGGCTGGTCGCGATGGCTCACACCTGTAATCCCAGCACTTTGGGAGGCCAAGGCGGGCGGATTGCCTGAGATCAGGAGTTCGAGACCAGCCTGGGCAGCATTGCGAAACCCCATCTCTACTAAAATACAAAAGATTAGCTGGGCGTGGTGGTGTGCGCCCATAGTCCCAGCTGCTTAGGAGGCCGAGGCAGGAGAATTGCTTGAGGCAGAGGTTGCAGTGAGCTGGGATCACGCCATTGCACTCCAGTCTGGGTGATAGAGCGAGACTCTGTGTCAAAAAATAATAATAATAAAAAACTATACAAAGAGATAGTGAAAAATCAAATAGATAAAATAGGATATCTAAAAATTTCACATAATCTTAAGGCAGGAATAAAACAGTAGGGTCAAGCTGAGAGCAAAAAAAAATAATAAAATGGTCGACCTAAATTCAAACATATCAATAATAACATTAAATGTAAATGGTCTAATCATACCAATTAAAGGACAGAGATATTCAGATTAATTTAAAAAGAAACATAAGACTCAACTACCTACTGTTGACACAAAACTCACTTTAAGTATAATTACATCCATAGCGGATGCCAGGGGTGCAGGGATGTATTGACCAGGAGGCCCTGCAGTGACAGGTTAAAAATAAAAGATGGAGAAAGATGCACTATCCATATGTGAATCAAACCGTGGAGTAGCTGTATTAATATCAGACAAAAAACATTTGCCTTGAATAAAAAGAGACATTGCATCGTGATAAACAGGTGAATTCACCAAGAAGATACAGCAGTTCTAAGTGTGTATGCACTGAACAACAGAGCCTCAAAGTACGCAAGAGGCCAGAACTGACAGAAAGGCAAAGACAAATCCACAGTTACGTTAGGGACTCCAGCTGTCCTCAGTAAGTGTTGGAAAAAGTAGACTAAATTAGCAAGGATATCGAAAATCTGACCACCAACAACCAAGTGAACGTACACATTCTTTTCAGATGCCCACGGGACATTCACCAAAACAGACCACAGCTTAGGTCATGAAAGTTTATTTAAAAGAATTGAAATTATCCAAAGTATTTTCTATGACTATAATTAAGCTAGAAATTAATAGCACAAATAGATCTTAAGTCTCCAAAGATTTAGAAGCTAAACAACATACTTTTAAACAATCAAAGAGAATGTCTTAAACTATTGAGAATAGTTTGAACCGAAAAATGCAACACCATATCAAAATTTGTGGGATGCAACTAAAGCAATGCTTACAGTTAAATTTGTAGTATTAAATGCTGATTTTAGAAAAGGAAACTTCTCAAATCATCAATTGAAGCTTAAGGAACTAGAAACTGAAATGCAAAGTCAGCGTAAGCAAGCAGAAGGAAGGCAATAATAGAGCTCACAGCAAGCAACAAAAATAAAAACAACTGCAGCAAGTATGAAAAACGAAACCTAAAGCTGGTTCTTTGGAACAAATCATTAATCGATAAACCAGTAGCTAGAATGACAAGAAAACACAGATTACCAGTATTTGGAATGGAAGAGGATATTCTGTAGACCCCACAGGCGTTCAAAGAGTATTGTGAACACCTTCATGCCCATACATTTGAAAACTTAGATAAAATGGACCAATTCCTTTGACCCAAGAAGAAATAACTTGCATATTTATTAAATAGGTAATCCATATCTATTAAGGAAATTGGATTCATCATCTAAAATCTGAAAAGCCTTTTTCAAGGGAAGCCAGAATGTGTGTGTGTGTGTGTGTGTGTGTGTGTGTGTGTGTGTGTGTGTGTGTGTGTGTGTGTGTTTACATAGGATTAGTCAACTGATTAAAAACAAAAGTGTTGAAACTCAAGTGTGAGCTGACGCTGCATTGCAAATAAAGCCACGGGCTTTGTGTGGGGAGTAGCCCGTCCCTGTCGCGGCATGGCCGCCTTTGTGGCTCTGAGGAAGTACTCATCCTGGGAAATCTTAGCCGTGTGTGAAGGTCAGGTGATCGCTCTGTTTCCCATCCTGGGTGTGAGGGGTCAGCCAGAAGCTGTGCAGGACAGAGGCGGGGTCACTGAGCAATGCTTGGGCGCCTGCTGTGTCCAAGGCTAATATGGGATGAGTCGGCCTTTGCACAGGGGCTGTGCTCCCAGGGCTCAGCTCTGCAGCCATGCCTGCGCCTAAAGGAGGTGGTGGTGGGGGGATTCAGGGGCCTGAGCTGACTGCGGGGTGGTGAGAGCCGAGGTGCCCACACCAGCTTCCCTGGATGCCCTCCAACACCACCTCGTCTTCCTGTCTGTGGAAGAGACTGGAGTTTGTGCAGCTGGAGCTGCATCCAGGGGAAGATGAATCTCAGAGAATAAAAAACGGAAGGAAAATCACCCTGCGGGTCAGGGAAATTATAATGTAGCTAAACCCACCCAAGTGCAAACAGCCCCAAAGCCTCCTGGTTTCCCCAGTGGGTGTAATTATAAAGCCAGACTGATGTTCTCAGAGGCCAACCAGGTTCCCCAGGGCAGAGCGCCGCGGGGTGACAGAGAAGGTGCAGACGCCGGCTTCCTCCTCCCGCGGTTCCCGGCTCCAGCCCGGCCCCTGCCCTGATCCACACACCTGGCCGCGGCTGTGCTTGAAGACCCTCGTGCAGGGTGGCCCCGGCACCCAGGCTGCCTGAGAGGGCAGGTGCCCCTCTGGTTCGTGGGTGGGCAGAGGCTGTGGGCTGCGGGCAGCCGTGGCTGGTCCTCCTGTCAAGGCGGCGCTCCCTGCGCAGGCTCTGCTGCTGGCTTTGGGAGCCGTGGAAGGGAGTTAGACATCTCACGTGAGAAAGCGCAGCGGTGCGCATGCTGACTGCCAGGCACGCCAGGGCATGAACGCAGCGGCCGGAAGGGTGTTCTCAGCAGGACTGTGGGTGGCAGCTGCTCCCTGCTCACCCAAGGAAGCCAAGGTTTGCACCCGTCTCCAGGGAGGGAGGCCTGGCTGGCAGAGACCTGAGGGCAGCTGCTCCGCTCCGCTGCATGCCCGGTGGCCCTGTGTGCGTCCTCAGCACCCTCCCAGGCCCGGCCCCTCCCGGAATTGCCACCACCCGCCAGAGGCCCTGACCCCCTCGGCTGCTCGCCCTGCCACCCCTGTAGTCTCGAGCAGATCTCACTCTTCTTGGGCTGGATCCCCCCGGAACCCCCGCCAGGCGGCAGCTCCTGAGGCCACAGACAAGTCAAGGGCAGGGGGTTAGGGTGGGTCAGGCAGGGTCCGGGTGTGTCCTTGGCCCCCTGGGGTAGCCCCAACCTTCTGGTGTCCTTGACCCCGGGGTCACCCCACTGACTGCCTGGTTGTCCCCTCAACCCCCTGGGAGCCCCTGAGCCTCAGGTCGCCCTGTTGACTGGGTGTCCCCTCAACCCCCTAGGTGCCCGAGCCTCAGGTCGCCCGGCTGACTGGGTGTCCCCTCAACCCCCTGGGTGCCCGAGCCTCAGGTCGCCTGGCTGACTGGGTGTCCCCTCAACCCCCTGGGTGCCCCTGAGCCTCAGGTCGCCCGGCTGACTGGGTGTCCCCTCAACCCCCTGGGTGCCCGAGCCTCAGGTCACCCCACTGACTGCCTGGGTGTCCCCTCGACTCCTGGGTGTCCTGAGCCCCATGTTACCCGCTGACTGCCTGGGTACCCCCTCGACCCCCTGGGTGTCCTGAGCCCCATGTCACCTGCTGACTGCCTGGATGTCCCCTCAACCCCCTGGGTGCCCAAGCCTCAGGTCACCCCGCTGACTGCCTGGGTGTCCCCTCGACCCCCTGGGTGTCCTGAGCCCCATGTCACCCGCTGACTGCCTGGGTGTCCCCTCGACCCCCTGGGTGTCCTGAGCCCCATGTCACCTGCTGACTGCCTGCTTGTGTCTCTGCAGCATCAAGATGGTTCTCATGTGGACGAGTGGTGACGCCTTCAAGACAGCCTACTTCCTGCTGAAGGGCACGCCCCTGCAGTTCTCCGTGTGCGGCCTGCTGCAGGTGCTGGTGGACCTGGCCATCCTGGGGCAGGCCTGCGCCTTTGCCCGCCACCCTCAGAAGCCGGCGCCTCACACCGTGCACCCTGCCAGCACCAAGGCCCTCTGAGGGTGGGAGGACGAGGACCTGGGACCACCAGCCTTGGGCACTGGTGGGCCCTGACCTCCCCACGGGGAGGGTGGGTGCTGTAGCCCCTGCAGGTGTGGGGGAGATGGGGTCCTGGCCTCAGGCTCTCTGTCAGCCTCTGGGGGGTCTCTCTGGGTGGGCAGTGGGGGTGGGGCTGGGATGCTGTTTGTGCTCAGCCGGGTCGGCCAGGGCGGATCTGACCCCGAGGGCGGGGTTTTGGGTGTTTTTAGGGGGATATAGAGAGCAAGTGTTTTTCCTGTTTCACGAAACACCACCTGAGCCCAAGGTACGCGTGGGGAGGCGGAAGGCAGCGCACGGGACCCTGCTCCAGGTGGACATTCGGGCCAGCGGCCTCGAGCCATGAAGCTGGGGGGGCTCGGGAGACCCCAAGTCCTGTGAGCAGAGCCCTCAACCCCAAAAGACCCTGGCCGGACCCCCTGCGTGGACTGGGGTGGCCTCTGCTGCTAGGGGTTGGCATGGGTGGGCTGGGGTTTTGTCTGCCTGGCACGTGTGGGAAGGCAGCTGTGGGGACGCCGGGTCACCTGCTCCTGCTTTCCTGGCACTTGGTGTTTCCTGGGCGGTTGCAGCGGCGGCCTGAGACGCAGCCAGGCCCAGACGCCTCGGGGCTCCGCTGTGTCCAGCCCGGCCGGCCATCGCCAGAGCAGGCTCAGGGTGCTCGTCAGAGCCCCCGCTTCTCCAGTCCTGGGGGACGCGGCAGGTGCCGGCGACCGTCAGACAGTGTGGAGGCCCTGGTGGGCGAAAGCTGAGGGGCCGGGCCGAGGCTGTGCCGACGCAGCCCGCACGCCACCCCTGGGCTGCCCTGGAGAGATCCGCACCCCATGCGGCTTCGCTGTCTTCCCGGGGAGAGACGGCCTCGGGCCCGGGGCGCGGAGGGCTGGTCCCGGCTGGTGGCCCCCACCCTGCCGTCCTGGGCTTCCGTCTCGTCCCGGCTGGTGGCCCCCACCCTGCCGTCCTGGGCTTCCGGCCTGAAGCAAACTCCTGAGCGGGGGTGCGGGCCCTGCCGGGTTCTGCCCACTGGCCGCCCACGTGTGCCGGCGCCCGCGGTTCTGGCTGCCGTGGGAGCCGCTGGTCTGACCCTTGGCAGCCCACGTTCTGCCCCCACCCCGTTTTCACTTTCACTCGAGGTCACGCCGTGTCAGCAGCACTGCGCTGACTGCGGCCGGCCCCCGGGCCTCAGAGTTCTGGAAGCTTCCGTGCGGCTCCCACAGGCATCGTCTTCCCTTCCGCAGGCGGAGGGGCCGCTCCCACGGGCATCTGAGCTCCACGCCGGGCGGCGGCTGCGGGAGCCGTTCCAGGCTGCCTGCGCCTCCTGGGTTTCCTCACGAAAAACTTGAATGTCTGAGTGAGGGTCCTGCTTAGCTCTCTGGCCTGTGAGATGCTTTGAAAATTTCTATTTTTTTAAGATGAAGCAAGATGTCTGTAGCGGCAATCGCCTCACATTAAAACGTCACCGAGTGCAGGTGCGGTGACCGCTGAATGTACCCCTGTGGCGACTTGGAATGAATAAACCGTTTGTGGATCCCGTGTGGTGTGAGTGGGCCCAGGCGGGAGGAGGGATCTGCCACCGCAGGAGGTCCCGTGCCACCTGCGCTCCCCTGGACACCCGGACGCGGCCCTGCCCTGCGCGTGTGGACCGGGCAGGGCCTGCGGCTGCTCATGGCAGGTCCGGCGCGGCCTCCGCTGCTTTGGCCTCTGCGGTTCCATCTGCCTTCTCCCTCCCACCACCCAGGCCTTAAAGCGTGGGAAGGGACCCTTTCAAAGAAGTGTTTCCAGATGTGTGATCTCGGAGCAGCACGTGGAGACGGAGCTGTGTGCGCGCAGTGGCTTTTTCTGTGCAGTGTTGACAGAGGGGGCGCCGTGAGCTGCTTGTCCGCTAAAAACCACGGCTGTGTGGGTGCAGGG
>CAUYQU010077315.1:0-25370 GCA_963574635.1 Cheracebus regulus
GTCTCTGAGTGGACGTCCAGCTTGTTAATTCCCAGCTCCAGAATCTATGTAATTGGCACTGTGGCGACCCGCAACGCTAGCTAAATCAGCAGCGTTGAAATTCGTGGTGCGTTTCTGCCCGGGGGTCTCCGGTCTGGCTTCTCAGTCCCTTTTTCAATCAGCTTGATGGACTGCTCTGACTTTCCAGAGCTCCAAACATCGTCGAAAAGGAGACTCAGTCCCGTTTACTCCGCACCAAGAGCCGCCAAGCCGAGGCGCCGGCAAAAAAGCCGCGCCAGCCGAAAGGGTCGCGCTGGCAACCTGTGGGGCTCCTCCGCTGGGAATGTCCTGGTCCGTGGGCAGCAAAAATTTATCGGTAAGTGTGGCGTCCACTGGCTCTTTCCGCTTTTACTGGGAGCTGCAATCCTGAGCTGCTAGTGATCGGCCATCTTGGATCTCTCTCCAATTTTGAACTAATTATGAGTGGAAATAATGTTTTGAGAAATCTGCAACAATTGTAATAGAATACAAAAATATCACTGATTTCACTTGGTGACAAAATCACTGATATTGCTATTACTACCATATGCTGCCTGCATTCCTAAAGAAGGAAATACTCAAATTCAGCTAATGATTAGTAAAAGTAAAACCACAGTGTTTTCCCCATTCAAGTTCATAGAATCCCTGAATTCTTAACCATGAACCCTGGGTTAAAGACATCTCCTATCTCTTACCGTCAATCCCACTTCTCCTCTGTTTTCTTTCCCTGTTCTTTGTTTCTAGTCTTTTTCATCCTCTTCTGTTCTGACATCATTCCTTGGTTCACAAGGTTATTTACCTGGCGTCTGGGGTTAATTGTTAGGTTTTGGATTTAGATTTTAGCAGGTCCTTAAATGTCTTGGCTGACATTGGCACTTGCATGTGAATTACGATAGTTTCTCTCTGGTGAAGTTATTGGTTCTGTAGTAAGTGGTGCCTGTCACTCCATGTTCCTCCTTAGTCATGTGGTCCACTCTGTCAGAAAGCCCATCACCATCTCTGGTATGACTGGGGCAAAGGACCACACACTTGTTTCTCAGAATGTGGGGCAGGGTCATCTGTTAGAGTGAATGGAGCAAGGTTTCAGAAGAGTCCATGAGGGAGGATGTGAGTAGGAGCTGGCTCCAGACAGGTTGAAAAATGGTGTAGAGAATTAAGCTGAGATCAGAACTGCAGTGGCACCAATCTGAAAGGTCATGTGATTCTCTCCAGCTATGCTGGAGAGAAGTGTCAGTGGCAGTCTCCATGGCATAGAGAAGATGGATTACTGAAGGAATCTGGAGTTGGAGGTTAGCAGAGGGGTCTGTGGCAGAAGGCAAAGGGCTAAAGAAATTAAAGGTGCTGACAAGAAAGAGGTTGAAATGCTGTACCATGGGGTCCTGGCTCAGTAGGGAAGGAAATAAAACCAGAGGGAGCTGATGGACTAGCAAAGAATGGAAGGATCAAGGGAGTGGAGGTCTTGTTGAGGTCAGCATGCTGGTGAAAAATGGGAACAGGCTGTGAGACAGTGGACCTCCTTCTCTTCATCCCAGTTTCTGCATGACTGTAATTAGTGTTGCTGTCATGGGCCTCCCTAGTGTACATTTTAATGACAAAAAACATTATTACAAATGGACACTAAATGTGCCATTAAAATAGTTCTGCTCTACATTCAAGTATGCTCAATGAAATGTACCAGACTCAATTGACTATTGGAATGAGAAAGAAAGGAGAAATATAGGGAGCTAGCCAAAAAAAAAACCCTAAGTCACTTTTTGTAAATTGCTTAAAACCATTAAATAAATTAAGATGCTGTGGGTATATGCACACATTTCATGGAGTTCCAATTTAGCAATTATTGTTCCTGTAGCAAAATCAATAAAATATGCATCCACAATCATACAGAGAAAACACATCCAGGGACTTCAAGTTGGAGTCTTGATTCAGAAAATATTCTTAAATAAGGTAAATGAATTAAAATGTATCAGCACTGGACTGTGATTGGTGGAAATATTATTTTTGAAACTTTTTATTTATATTTATTTATTTTTTGAGCCAGAGTCATGCTCTGTTGCCAGTCTGGAGTGCAGTGGCATGATCTTGGCTCATGGCATCCTCCACCTCCTGGGTTCAAGCGATTCTCCTGCCTCAGCCTCCCAAGGAGTTGGGACTGCAGGTGGACACCACCATGCCCAGCTAATTTTTTTTTTTGTATTTTTAGTAAAGACGGAGTTTCACCATGTTGGCCAGGATGGTCTTGATCTCTTGACCTTGTGATCTGCTTGCCTCGGCCTCCCAAAGTGCTGGGATTACAGGTGTGAGCCACTGTGCTTGGCCAGATACTTTTATGTTTTGAATTGGCTGTAGTACATGATTCAAACATCAAAATCTATTCAAAGTCTGTCAGGATATTGTGAAAGTTATGAAGACCATGCATAAGGCTAGGCCTTGTGCTGGTCTCTCATTTTGAAACAAATCTATGAGATTTCTTATCATGACCTATGTAGACACAGGATGTGACAATGCTGTATCACCGACATTATAGAGTGATTTTTAATTTACACAGGGCTTCTGCCTTCCTCCATTTAACATATTTTTATTAAGCACCTACTATATGCTTGCCAGATAACAGAAATGAGTGTTGTTTCTTTCTCTCTTTAACATATAAAGTTGTTTTCAAAGTTTGCTCACATGTACTTTTTCAGAGAATTTTGAAAAATTTAGCATCCCTTTTTACATTTCAAGTATAAATAGAGTAGTTGAATGGATGGATTTTTACCATATTGTAAATATTGACCTTTTAAATAAAATACTGTAAATATTGACCTTTTAAATAAAATATTGTAAATATTAAAGTTTTAAATAAAATTGTTACATCAGCCTTTAAAATGCATTCAATGGAATCTAAATACTGATTGGATATCAACCATCACCTATTTAAAGATACACAAACTCTCCTTTAACAGGCTGAACGTTTACATCATTCATTTATTTTTCTTTTGAAGTCATTTTCCATTCCACTTTCCCCAGTGAATTTTATTTTTATGTAATACGTTTTATGCTTGAAGGAGTTATGGACCACTGTATCATGATTCTCTGCTATGAAATATGTATATACATTGACATTTTAATTAAATTTTTTCTTCTATTCATCAAACTATAAATGTTAAAATATGGACTGAATTATTTTTACGACTATTAATAGTACCAATTGGTGAAAATAACATAAACATACATTTTGATAAATAATTAAAAGAGACAAATTTTTATTGAAACTGCATCTCACATAAGATGGCTGGGACTATATTTATTTTTTTTTAGTTCAGTTAAATTTTATTTCAATTGAATTGTGGATACCCCAGTATTGCTAGAATGATACAAGGCTTCAACATAATTTCTATTCCTAGTTTTAATTTTCATAAATAAAAATACTAAACAATTTGTTTAATACATAAGAAGATCAGAAGGAAAGTTTTGTTGTAGTGAGATTTCTCAATTGTCTATAATCCTGATGTATACCCAATCTAATAATCGAAAATTACTTTTAATGATCCATTAACTGTCAATTCAATTAAGTCCTTCTTCAATGTAGCTGAAAGAGAAGTATTGAAAATTTAGTGCCCAGGCACAAATAGTTTCCAACTCTCTGTCTGGCACCCTTGAGGTCTTTGTGCCCTTGGGCACAAAAAAATCTTTGGTAAGATTAGAAAAGAAAGAAAAACGTAATTGTGTGTGTGTGTGTGTGTGTGTGTGTGTGTGTGTGTGTGTGTGTGTGTGTGAAGGGAGAAAAGAGAAAGTGAGAAATAAGAGTTTGTTCCTTTTCAGTGAGCTTTCTCTCAGGTAAAATTAGTTTTAGGAAAAACTATACATAGAAGTTGAGGGTTTGGAAATTGACTCTCTTAAAACCTCTCTTGCCATATCTTTTGGAAAGCCCTTGTATGTTACTGGAGGCACGTGTCTTCCGGACCACTGGTGTATTTGACATCCTGCAGAAAGAACAAGTTCAAAACCAGGTCACCAGATAGGTGTAAAGCCAAAGGCAAGGAATAACAGCATAGGAAGAGTGGTCACAAAACAAGGCAAGCTGAGAGTGAGGAGGAGGGGACACACCAGCCAGGGAGAAGTACCTGAAGGCCTTTCACAGTGAGAGAGTTGTGGAGTTTTTATGTGGTCCCATACAGGCTTCCCAAAGTGGTCCAGGTTCACTGAAAATGGCCAGAAAAACGTAAGATTGCCAGAAGGTGCGATTTATCAAATCTCCTTAGTATATTACACCACCATCATTTAGTTATATGGCTATTGTACATGGCAAGATCTAAGATGGCCAAGAATAAGATGCTATCCTGGTCAAGACCACAAGCATTACAGGCAGAGCTCTTTACTTACCTTTTGTTTGTTTGTTTTAAGAAGGACTTTGACTCTTGTCGCCCAGGCTGGAGTGCAATGGAGCCATCTTGGCTCACTGCAACCTCTGCCTCCTGGGTTCAGGCAATTCTCCTGCCTCAGCCTCCCGAGTAGCTGGGATTACAGGTGCCCGCCACCATGCTGGCTAATTTTTGGTAGAGATGGGGTTTGACCATGTTGGCAAGGCTGGTCTTGAACTCCTGACTTCAGGTGATCTACCTGCCTCAGCCTCCCAAAGTGCTGGGATTACAGGTGTGAACCACTGTGCCTGCCCGCTTTACTTTGAATCCCAATTGCAACTAGTTCATGAACTCAGGCAAGTTTCTTAACTGTTTTAACTATCACCTTGTCATGACTGCTATTAATTATACCTAGCCCAGGTGGTTATAGTAAGAATTAAATAAAATAATTTAAGTAAAGCTATGAACACAGTGCCAGGTCATTCAACATTTATTCAATCAAAAATACTAAGTCAGCTCTATACAAACTAATGGAAGGAGACAGCTATGCAAATACAGAAAAACACTAAAGTATTACATGACAGATGGATGAGGTAGGTATTATGAATCCCATTTTACGGGTGGGAAAGAGGAAGTTACAGGAATTTAAGCTATGTGCTTATGGTTACCAGCCAGTAAGTGAGAGAGCAACGACTTGACTCAGAACGCTGGACTCCTTGTAGCCTCCTCAAGTGTGTAGTGACAGCCCACTGCTGGGACCCGTAGACTAAAATATTATGCATCATTCCAGCTGAGAGAACAGTTCAGGACGTACATTCACTACTGACTGCCTGCAGCCGAGCCTTTTGGTTCCTGGCCTATAAATGTCTCACCAGCCCTGTGGGCCAGGGAGAACATCCTCTTAAGCATGAAGGGCATTCCAAGGTCAACAAAGCACTTCAAGCTCCATAAAGAAAGCAGCTATATAAATGGGGGTTCTTGTTAAGATAATAAAGCTCGAAAGGCCACTTTTAAAAAGAGAGGTCACCTGGAGGGTTACCAGAAAAAGCCAGATGCCCCAGATGTGCTATTTAACCACCAGTTTTCATAAAATATACACATACTATAGGAATATATCTTTAATTATTTTACTTTTAGAGAATGATGACTCTAACATTATCTAAATAAATTAACTCAATTCCTATTATTAGAAGCAAAGTGTCTTGCATTTTACAGGTGCTGAGTCTGGTAGGAATGGATTAACCAGTGGCTCATTAAATGTATCACCACTGTTGGCCAAACTATATAAACTCTTTGGAGTATGATATGGTTCCAACCGTCTACTGTTGTGCATTAATAGTAAAGAGTGCCTCAGTATATTTCCTTGTTTTGAATAAATTGTGGTATTAAATTCACAGCCTTCCTTCATCAGAAAGGGAAAATGATTTGACCTTCACATTCCTCAGAGCTGAACTCAAACTTTGGAGGCACACTTCAAAGCTCTGTAAATAATATGAGTAACACTTTGGACCCTTCTGCGGTGGGAGGGAAATTCCCTTTCTGAAGAACACCCAAGTCTTTAAAAAGAAATGGTCAGGTTTAAATATCTCACTGTTTTTCTTGTTTGAGACTCCATGCTGAGGATTTTATTTTCCTTTGCAAAGCTTATGCTGCCCAAGCTGCTTTCTCAGAGGTCGGCTGGCGTTGGTGCTCAGGGCCGGCTTGTAGATTCGCTGGAGCAAGTTTATTTGTAGTGTAGCCTGGGGCGGGTTGAAGATTCCATTATGATGCGGGAGGCTCACCGAGTTTGGAATATCAATGGCACTTCAAAGAGCTGGAGCTGTGAATTAGCGGCCAGATTTCTTCTCAGGCCCTAGATTAGAATAAAATAACACCAAGAGATGTGTTTCAAGATAGGAAGAGTGGAGCATTTTCTTCTAGGGCTCTAACTGTAAAGTGGGCACCCCAAGTCTTCATGGATATCCTGGTGTCTCTTGGGGCACAGGAGGCTGTCATGGATTTTGCAGAAACCCCTCAGATCTCCCAGACTGAAATCTTAAACACAGTGCTGGGCACCTCCCATTCTGCCAAGTTCTCCCCAGTTTCTTAATGTTAACTCCTATGGAGCCTTGTAAAAAGAATAACTCAAAAGCTGTTTGGCCTAATTTATTTATTGCCAAAAGGCCGAACACCATATTAATTTCAAGGTTTTCTCAAGTATTCTATTTTCCTAAAATTTTACCTTCTTGTCTTTTCCTCCTCTGTCTGCCCTATGGTGAAAATAGGGGAGATCGGAAGTTAGGGTGTCTTCCTCAGGTCTCCAATGTGAGTCAGCATCTGTCTGGCCACAGTTAGGCAAACAAAACAAAAGAACACCGAAGACCGAGCCCTCTCATCATTTTGCTATGTGATTATGTTTAAGGAGCTTCAGGAGAACAATCAGTTTAACTCAGAATATATTGAAGATTTACAGCTCTAGGAATTGCCACTCTGTGCTTGTGCCTCTCTCTCCAGTTGTATTTTTTTTTTTTTATGAAAAATATGCAGAGTAGAAAGGCCCCAGTTTGCTTGAGTGCTAGTACAGATCTGTGCCTGGCTGGTTGTCATGGTCATGCTTATTCACCCAGCCCTGGTGATTTTCTAATTCCTTGAACATAGTTTTGGCTGCTCCAACTTTTCTTCTTTAGGAAAGGGCTACACTTCTAAAAGCAAGACAGGAAAGGGGAAAGGGCTCTGGAGTGGGACTTACCTGCAGCTCGGGGGGATCACAGCTGTAGGTGAGTCCCCGATTTTTCTCATCCATCCCCCATCCCCTCCCGCTACATACCTCCTGGCTTTCTGTTGACTGGAGTTCAGTGGTGTACCCACAATAGGCCGGATGACCCTTTAAAAATGGGGTTGTTTCTGGGTTTCATTCGTCTATGCTGTCTGGATCCCGCTGCAGGATTTTGATTAGCAGCCTCTGGCCCAGAATCTCACCTCTAGGCCTTCACCCCATGGGTTTACCTGGAATATTCTTTCTCTCTGTTTACTTGGTTGACTTTACAAAGATTTTTTTGTTTGATGAAACTTTAGTTAGCCTCTTGAAACGTCTCCTAGGCTTATCTGTGCACTTCCTTGTAAAATCCAGCTTTAGCAAAGAACACTGCTAAGTCAGTTAAGCAAGAATCCTCCATTCTCATTATCAGATCCCCTTGTTATCTTACTGGGGTCTTCATCCGCCACCATCGCCCAGGTGACATCTGATTACCTTGGCCTTTCTTCATCAAGAATCCTATTAGGTCAGTTTAGCCAGAACATACCTCATGCCTGATGTTTTCTCTTAGTAATTTTCCATCCACTGAACCCATCCTGCTTCTTGGTTGTAAATTATCATTTGCTCATGCTCTATGTGAAGTTGAATCCAATCTCTTTTCACCACTGCAAAATCCCATTGCCATGGTCCCTATATCTATTGCCATGGTCCTGAATTAAATCTGCCCTACTGTGCTTTAAACAAGTATCACTGAGTGATTTTTTTTCCTGTGACACTCTAAATAAGGTTCTTCAGGTCTTAGCTTCTGTCTTCCTTCCTCTGCATTCTCTTAACATCTAGCATCTTCCCATCATAGCTCACATTGTGCTGCCTAATTATTTATGCGTTTCCTCCCTGGGCTGTAAGCTTTATGAGAGCAGAGATTACATCTGTTTTGTTCATTATTATATTTGGAATACCTAGCACAGCACTTGGAATCTACTAGGTGCTCAATGTTTTACATTAATTAACTAATGAATCGATTAGTTAATGTGAGCCTTGAACTTTACTCTGAATTTTAGGAGATCATTGAAAAAAAACTCCCAATATTTCTCTGCAAAACTTTAAGCATATTGAAGGGTTGAAAGAATAATACAATGAGCAGCCCCATAGCCTCCACTTAGATTCAACAATCATATTTTTTACTATTTGCTTTAATCTCTTTCTGTATAGAAATGGATGACTTTTGCTGAACTGTTAGAAAGTAAGTTGTAGATTTCATGATACTTCTAGGGATTTTTGCACTTATCTTTGAAAACAGAATAAATTGTCATTCTCCTGTGTAACACATTACTATTATCATATCTAAGAAATTAATAATTCTGCAATGCCATCTAATATCCATTCATAGTCAAATTTCACCAAAGTTCCCCACAAATTATCTTTTTAAATGAATTGAGGTGAAATTCACAAGTTTACATAACGTAAAATTAATCATTTTAAAGTGTACACTTCAGGGCTTATAGAACATTCACTATGTGGTGCAAGCATCACTTTTATTGAGTTCTAAATCATTTTCATTACTCCCAAAATGAGGTACACCCATTAAGCAGTCACTCCCCATTTTCTTCTTCCCCCAGTGCCTAGCAGCTACTGTATTGCTTTTTGTCATCATAGATTTACTTATTCTGGATATTTTATATATAATGGAATAATACAATATGCAAACCTTTATGTACACTCAAATTATTTTTTATTTTTTTCTATTTTTGAGATGGAGTCTTGCTCTGTTGTTTAGGCTAGAGTACAGTGGCATGATCTCAGCTCACTACAACCTCTGCCTCCCGAGTTCAAACAATTCTGCCTCAGCCTCCCGAGTAGTTGGAATTACAGGTGCTCATGACTGTGCCTGGCTAATTTTTGTATTTTTAGTAGAGATGGAGTTTCACCTTCTTGGCCACGCTGGTCTCGAACTCCTGACCTCATGATCCACTCACCTCGGCGTCCCAAAGTGTGGGATTACAGGTGTGAGCCACTGTTCCCGGCCTACACCCAAGTTATTATATAGCCATTTTTTTAAAGAAGCAATTTTTAATAAGAATACAATTTTAAAATTATGCAATATTCTTCCCTTTAGTGACCATTATGAATTAAAAATATTTCATTTTGACCTCAAGCTCAGTACCACCTTGTCTCCTACTCATTACAACAACAACAAAAAACATCCACATGAGCTGAGACACACATAGTATCTGAACTGCAGGAAAAGACGACAAGAATTTTGCTCGCAGCCTTTTGTGGCCTTAAGGATATTAGGAACGGTTGCCAGGCTGAATCCAGGCTATGAACTTGTCTCCATAGTTATCCTAAAGATGCTGGCCGGTGGGAGGTAGAAGTGGAGACACTCCCTGGCTATGGTTGCGGGCACAGCCTATTGTCAGGCTAGGCCAGACTGATGTGAGTGGTAGTGATAGATTTGCTTAAAAGAAAGCATTTCTCTTGAGGACTAACTTTACAAAACCAGTCTGAATCAGACATCTTCTTTGCTTCAGTTGCCAAAGATGTATTCTGCAATATTCCTTGTTCTATAGAAGAAAGCACATTTGAAAGGACAGTAGCACCCTCCCTTCTTAACTGGCCTTTCTCTCCACCTTCTAGTGCTTTCTCAGGGAGACTTCCCGTGCACAATAGTGATTTCAGCAGACTGTTTTGACTGAACTCCAGTTTGAGACTCACTTGTACTGTTTTTTAGTGGGTATGACAGCATCAAAGAGTGTCAGGGGTCTACAGGTTTGGAAGAACTGCTTGACTTAGCATTTAAAATGACACTCAGCAACTCTCTATGGCTTCAAATTGGTAATAAGTGTATTGTAGGCCCAGTGGATATAGCAGGAAGGGCAAATACCTGCCACCATGCTTTACTTTCTCGTTCCTCTGCCTATAACAGACATCATAGTCTCACTGCAGAATTCTTCCCCATTGATGTAATTCACTAGTCCAGGATACTTCTTCACAACGAATTCCAGGGAACTGTAGTCATCCAGCTGGACTTGGCTTTCAAAGGGAAACATTTTTCTTCTCATCTCTGTGGTATAAGTCTTCCTCGTTCTCAGTTTGTCAGAATAAACATATACTTTGAGCATCAGAAATTAAACGATCTCTCAACGGGGGGCCAAGAGTATTTATGTTTATTGGTTGATCTTTCCATCTCCGGCAAGTCTTTAAAATGCTAATCCTACAGCTTGCTGGGTAATGGCTCCAAATTATAGTAACAATAATTAAGTGAGGAGGTAGTGCACTACATAATTAATATTCAAAAGTAGACTTATGTAAATTTACATGCCAAGATGCTTTCCTCCCTAGAGATCTGACACTGAAAGTGATGTAGCATATCTTTTCTAAGATAAAATTTATGATGGGATCTTATTTTTCAAGCTCTCACTGAGGACTGTGTGCTGTTACACACCCTGCTAAGCAGGGAGATCAGGGAAGGGATGGGTGAAGACTGGAGTGCAAAGTGCAAGGGAAGTTTGTATGGCTTTTTTAAGAAAAGAATCAGCTAAGGCCGTATTATTCTGGCTCTTGGTACTTGTGCCCCAGCCACTAAAGTTTATGGTAGCCTGCTTCCTGATAACCGGTATTTTCATGGGAGCAAGAGCAAGAGTCTGTGACCTGAAGTGAAATAAAAATGAAGTTTTTAGTCTTCCCAAGAGTCCTTTTTATTGTTGCTAAATTGTGCCTTGGTTTCAGTTTCTGTGTATTTGATGAGTATTTCATGAAGAAAAAATACACATTTTAATCTGATGGAACCAGAGTAAAAATGAATTATTTGCCTAAAGCATTCCTGAATTTTGATAACTTTTCCCCCCATCTACTTCTTATTTGTGTTATTTTGCATTGCTTAATTATTTGATAGGCCACTTTAAAACTATCCTGAGACAAACTAGCATATAAATAAATAGTCAATAGTAGTAGTAGAAATAATAATATGCTACCATTTATTGCATACTCACTTTGTTTTAGTTCTGTTCTGCATACTCAAATGTTTTATTTTATTCTGCCCACAGTTCTGTAAGGAAGTTATTTTTATTCCTGTTTTATATAGAGGGGAAACGAATCTCAGAGAAGTTATATACTGGTAAACACCTGACTGGGAATTTGAACCTAGATCCTCCTAACCCTGAAGCCTGGGACCTTAACTACTGCACTGACTTCTCCATGAGCAAATAATCGTGGACTTTTGCCACTGAATTTTCATTTAAGTGCTGCCTGAATCTGTAGATGCAGTTTTCTTGTTTTGCTGAGTCTTCCATTAGGAGACAAGTCCCATTGGTTTCATCAGGATTGTTATTTTAAGATGTGCTCTTGTTTAAAACATTTCACTTTATTACTCCTGGGTATTATTATGTTAAAATAAATTAGGAAATTAATTCATCTGACTCTGCTTTTTGCTAAAGAAAATTTACATATAAGTTTGCTTATATATAATATAAAAAAACAGCGAAACTTGATATGACCAGTGCCAAGGAGAGTAACAAAATAACTCTTTATGGTGTATTTACCTTTTCATACCGTCCATTAGCCACTTTGTTTTGTATGGCCAGCAGATGTTGGAACTTACAGCACCTACGAAGACAAGTTGATTCTTTATGGCTGCAGCCTGATCCCATCTCCATGGGATTTTATGTCCCCCTGCTGCCTTACTGGAGCCCCATGGAATCTGTGCTGTTAGTTCGTTAGTGCAGCCAGAGTCTGTGGTGGGTCTTAGAGTGTCCATTCAAGAGGATCTGCTGGGCCTGCTTTGATAGTGCAGCCAAGCAACTGCTGGTTGCAATGTAAAAAATGTCAGACGCTTCTTTTCTGTTTAGAAAAATCATCTGAAAGCCCAATAGCAGGAGAAAAGCACAGGTTTTCTTGCCATAAAACCTTAAAAACAAGTTTGGGAAGGAAGGCTTAGACAACGAATGTGCCCTATTTCTGTCTGCCTTCACTAAGATGAACGCACCTGCCTCTGGAAAAACTGCCTCCTCACTTTTTCCTCATTGAAGAAGCTATTGAGACAGGTTTAAAATACCTTCTGCAAGACATGCCAACCCATTCAATTCTCCTCTATTAGAAGTCACATTGGAGAAACAATTAAGGCCATCTCTATCCATGAAAATGCTGTGAAAACCCGAGGCAATGTCTGAGTTACAGTGACTTTTCCCTACTTTGGATATCCTAGGAGATTATTCTAATTTTCCACTTCATTTTTTATATTTAAATGACTATTCCCAACTAAAACTGGTAATATCATCTCAATTTGTTACTTTCCCTTTCCACTTAAAAAGAAGGCTTTACATAAAATAGAGGAATTTTAGATGGGATAACAGTGAATAGAAAGACAATTTCAAGAAGCATGTAAACATTTTAAAGAGAAAACATTAATGTACAAATATCATGCAATCATGCAATCATAAGATATACATATAAATGATTACTAGAGAACATTTTGATTTGTTATTCACAACCACATTTCTCATATATTATAAAGCGTTTTGCAGGATACTACTTTAATCCTGTTTTCTACCATATATACTTGGTGTTATTTGTGGCTATGGAGAGTATAAATCAGGACAAGGAAGAATTGGATAAAAGGTATTGATGTTGGTGACTCAACTCTCTCTTCTTCCCTAACCCCTAATTTTATTTTCTGAGGCACAAAGGGGCGAATCATCTTTGAGCTCTGGGGAAATTCTGTCCTAGTTTTGTAGCTTTCCAGGTAGAGTACTCCAGTTTTGTTGAACAGCAGTGTCAGGAGAATCTTAAATAGAGAGATCTCTTATCTGTATTTTACCTTTTAAATCTTGGGTTTCTTCTATGTCCAAATGAGCTATTATTACAAATTTACTCACCGTCTGCCTGGCATCCATTCACTGTACTGAAATAAAGACACTTCCACTTGAGCAAAAGCTACCAGTTAAATGCTTTGCTGCTGAGGTTTGTTTGCGTTTTTAAATAGTGATGACTTCTTTCTTTATCTGCCTCCATCTTTCAGATCTAAGAATTGGCCGTATTTATTTAGCATATATGACCTGCTATGTCTTTCCTGTTCACTGCTCAGAAAAATACAGAGTGATAGGAAAGAGTCACATCATAAGATAAAAGCGTCTAAAAGAAGTGGGGAGGGCGGGAAAGGAGAGTGAAATGCTTATGTTTTCAATGGTACAAAGATTTCTTTTGGGGTTGACTTGCTGCCCAGCCACCCAGACATCTCCTGAGCATGATTCTAGTTATAGTAGATCTTGCTGGGGATGGGCAGAGATAGTCAAAACAAGAATGAGTGAGCTCAGGTGGTGCAGAGTCACATTTTTTCTAAACTTGTGTTTGTAGGAGGGAAAGCCCACAGGAATTATTAGTTTTTCTTTAAGACAACAATATGACAATTTTGCAAAATAACCACTGAAAATTCCACTTGCAATGGGATAAATAAATTATAAGCATATAGATGTTTATATTTTTTTTGTTGGAAAGGGAAGATATAGGCAGTGGTTAATTGTGTACTACAACAGTTTCTCCAACAAATAAAGCAGAACTGATTGCCTTGTTGAAACTTGTTAATGTTAAAGCTTTTGGGGGTCAAATTTGAGGATATTGATACATTGTTCTTGGAGTGACAAGTTCTGGTCCCCAGGCCCTGCTTTGCCACCAACAGGTAAGTCTGTAAAATTGCTTAACTATGAAGTAATTATGAAGTAATACCTCATGCTTTGTTTATTCAAGAACTCATAGCATGCAGTAATGCAAACAAAACAAAAATAACCACCAACAACAAGAAAACCCCTGAAACAAAATCCTAATTTCCACACACAGAAATTGGAAAGTGGATAAGTTGACCTTGGACAATTAAAAAAACTAAGAGTTAAATGGTCAATACACTTAAAGAAAATAAGATCAAATTCCAGTAATCAAATACATGCAAATCAGCAAGCTACCATTTTCTTTGCTTATCAGTTAGAAATAGAGTTTTAAAAATATAGTGACTATTGTCGATGAAAGTGTGTCAGAAGTTAGTACTGATACAACTTAGGAGGGAGATTTACTTGGGAGTTTAAAGTGTTTTTCCATTAACCCATTAAAATTTACTTTTAATAATATATTCCAAAGAAAGAGAAATGTGCATATAGATTTATATCTCCTGAGCACAGTATTTCTAATAATAAAATATTGAAAATAACCTAGATGTCCTACAATAACTTATTCTGTATCCATAACCTGAAATACTATGTAGTTTTAAAGAATTATATGGTAAAATAATATTCAATGCCATGGAGAAGTTCAAGTATATTATTACATGAAAACAAAAGCAGGTTACAAAACAATATCCATAGTATGGTTCCAATTTTGTAAAAAGGGATAAGAAATTTATTTAATATTAATTATCTTTGGGGTACATAAATTATACATAATTTTTGCTTGATTTGTGCTTTCATGAATTTTCCAAATTTTATGCAACAAGAATGCTATTTGTTGTGCAATTTGAATGAAAATATATAAATTATAGGAAAAGTGTTTTGGAGGTCTGGTAACCTGGTGGCAAATCATTTAACCTTTCTAGAGTTGAGACTGTAAAATGAGCCAGTTGAATAGACTTAAGTTTAGCGCTGAGTCTGTGATATAAGGTTTTTCAGCAGTAGTAACATCTCCAACTCTTTGTCATTTTGGCTAACAGATATTGAAGGAGAAGGTAAAAGACATTATTCATTTTTAAGGATTTGGCTTGTTTCCAAAATACTGAGTCAATTTAATGTAATTACTTTTTCATAATTATTATTTCAGAAGTGCTTCAACTTCAGTTTCCACTAATCTTTAGTCAGCTCTTTATATTTCCTGCCTGTGAACTTGGGGGCCTGAAGGATAGTAAACAAACATTGGGCACTTTGGATATTGACTATTTAAAGAAAATCTGTGAAAAATACTTATTTGAAGTAAATTGTCCTCTGGTAATAAAAGTAATAGCCACAAATGTCTGCTATGTTAGTTGATTTGCTTATATACCAAGGTTGTTTAAAGTGGGATCTACTGGCATTCCAGAGTGATTAATTTTTTTCTGATGGGCTCTCAGCCACATGCCACAGTGACTTCTTAGGGAGATCCAATGGCAATCCCAACATGGTGCCTGGAATGTGTGGTAAAACTAACAACTATGCTGTGTCCCAAAGAGCTGGTGTTATGATATGGCTCTGTTTTCACCTGTTGTGAGTAGCTTTGAGAAAATGATTGCAATACTACCCATCATCTGCAGGGGATGTGTCTGAAGAACCTCTGTGGATGCCTGCAACCATGAATAGTCCCGAACCCTATATATGCTATATTTTTTTCCTATATATATAAATGGTGAAGTGTCATTGATAAATTAGGCACCTACTAAGAGATCAACACAATAACTATTGATAATAATATGAGAACAATTATAACAATATACTTTAATAAAAATTATGTGAACATGGCCTCTCTCTGTCAACTGGAATTTTCCATTTAATATTTCAGACAGCAATTGATCCTGGGTAACTGAAACCTCAGAAAGTGAAGCCACAGATCTGGGGCTACTGTACTAGAATTTTCTTTCCTTGAAGTTCAAGTGTATTTTCCTTATCTTTCTAAGTTGTTTATGCCTCTAGAGCCACTGTTCAGTCTTATTTCAGTGATGACTATTATTCTGATGGATATTATAAGTAAAATCTATATCTCTGTCCCAATTTTGTACCACCAAAGGAATTGTCTTAAATAGTATTAAGTGAAGATTAAAACTAACAAAAAATTGGATTTAGTTAGATATTTTTTCACTTTTCCTGCTTGGCTGCCAGGGTTAAATTTATTTTGTATTCTGCTAAAAGTTAGATACATGCATATAATTTTTATTAAATTTCAGTTAGCTATTTTAGCTTCCATCCTCTGTGTCCCTGCACTATTGATTTTTCTAGTTCAAGGCCTCAGGTAACATCTTCTGGCACATAACCCAGGAGTGTATTCTGACATTTCCACTGAAGCATGGAATAGAAGCTTTGAGAAGCCTCCCAGGAGCCTGATGTCTGCGAGGTCCCAGCTGGGTCCAAGGCTACAAGAGATAACTGCGGAATTTTGATTGAACCAAAACTTCTGCCCTACATTGTCTCAGCCACCAGCCTCATACCCTCAGTTACCCCTGACTGACTCAACAGGACAGGGCTAGGGAGCAGAGGACCCACTAGAGATTGGTATAAAGATATACTGTTTGGCAGTGCAATACTCACAGGAGAATACAATCACACCTGAGCAGCAGGGTTTTCCTGGGCTCTAATAGAAAAAGACCTGGCAACGTCATGGGCATTGAGGCTCAGACATCAATTTAGTCGCCTCTTTTCTCCATTGCTAAAATGAACAATGTTAAGTACCTTCTAGTATAAAAGTCTTCCCAAAGGCTAGATTAACTTCTTTTCATGTAAAAAATTAAAATTTTCTATTTTAAAACATAACTTTTCTACATTCACAGATTTTTTAAATCCAAGAATAATAGCATACTGTTTATATAAGCTGTTATGAGAAAGAAAGATACTTTTGCTAGGTGTGGTGGCTCACACCTGTAATCCAAGTACTTTAGGAGGCTGAGGTCGGTGAATTACTTGAGGTTAGGAGTTCGAGACCAGCCTGGCCAACATGGTGAAACCCTGTCTTTACTAAAAATATAAAAATTAGCTGGGTGTGGTGGCAGGTGCCTGTAGTCCCAGCTACTCGGGAGGCTAAAGTATGAGAATTGCTTGGAACCGAGAGGCAGAAGTTACAGTGAGCTGAGATTGCACTACTGCACTCCAGCCTGGGTGACAGAGCAGGACTCCGTCTCAAATAAAACCAAAAAACAAAACAACAACAACAACAACAAAACACTCTTACACAATGTCTCCCTGCTGTGTGGAATATTAGAACAGATCAAAAGGTAACTATAAGAGGCACTGAGGCTTTTATTACCTTTGAAACATTTATGACTTTTCATTCTTTCATGTACTTATTGTTTATAATCTGTTTCAAAAAAGTATTCAAATAAAATGACAAGAAATGGCAAGGTGTCCACTAAAATAAGAAAAGCATATGCACAGTTCTCTAAGAAATGAAATTAAAGAAATTTATACTACTAGTTGACCAGTAATTGTGCACCATGATGTTCACTGCAGTATTATTTATGGCAGAAAAAAAAAAAAGGAAACAAATGAAATCTCCAAATACAAGGGATAGATTAAGTCAAAGCTTTTCAATGTTGGCACTATGGATGTTTTAGGCAGGTCATTCTTTTTTACAGGAGCTGGTCTGTATATTGTAGAATCCTTAGCAGCATCCCTGGCCTCTGCCCATCAGATGCCAGCAGCATTGCCTCCAATTGTGACAACCAAAAACTTCCGCATATATTGCCAAATGTTCCCTCTAGAACAAACTTGCCCCCGTTGAGAAACACTGGGTTAAATAAATAAAAATTATATTAGTTTTTTTGTGTTGCCATAACAAATTATCCCAACTAAGTGGCTTAAAAGAATCGAAATTTCTTCTCTCACAGTTCTGGAGGCTAGAAGTCTGAAATCCAAGCACTGGCTGGACCGGTTCCTCCTGGAGGTTCTAAGGGAATCTCTGTTCCATGTCTCTCTCCTTGCTTCTGGTGGTCGCTGGCAATCCTTGGTATTCCTAACCATAGATTGCATCCCCCCAGTCTCTACTTGTTTCTTCACATGCCCCCCTCTCCTATGTGTCTGTGTCTAAATTTCCCTCTTTTTATAAGGACATCATCATTGGATAAGGTACCATTTGAAGCCAGTGTGACCTCAATTTGATTTAAGTGCATCTGCAAAGACCCGATTTCCAGATAAGGTTATATTTACAGGTACTAGAATTTAGGACCTGGACCTATCTGTGTAAAGAACACAACTGAATCCACAGCAATAATGTTTTTGACACTGTGGAAGTATCATTCAATTTTTGCTAACAGTTATTATTTAGAACTAGTGGCATCACCTGGAGATGGAGAATTTATCAATTGCCCTTGGGAAAAACTGTGAAGTCTCCATGAACTTGAAGGCAGATGCTTCAGACTGAGATGTAAAATACCTTACCTGTGTAAATTGCAAAGAGATGGTGGGAGGAGGTTAGTAGGGAGACTGAACAAATCAACAGAACTACTTTCTACTTTAATATAAATTTCATCTGGTTGGTACTTCAATACTCTTGTAGTTCTTGAGAGATGGGTGTCTGTTTAGTCTAAATATTTTGTTTCAGGAGCTGGTGTGCAGAACAAACCAGGAAGAACTTATAGGTTCACTTCTTGCTGAAAAAAAAAAAGTGAAATATTTGGCCTAGTGTTGGCACAGTGATACTTAGCATACATAATCCTGACTTTGAGAAAAACATGAGCAACTGTTATAATCACTTTGTTTGGACTATGAAAATCAGGTCACGCCCTCTGAATTAGGATGGTAATTATCTCTGAAAAAAAAAGGGGGTTTCCACTTTCAAATATTCTGTGAAAAAGAATAGTGTGTCTTAGAATGAGGGAGAGAAAACACAACTCTTCCTCTGAAGCCAAATGAGGAGGTGGGGGCAGGACTTTGGGGATGGAGGTGCCTAGAAATTTCTCTTGGTTGCTCCTCCCATGTGGAGAAGCCTAGAGAAACTTTTCTGGTAGTAAATCATTCTGTGTGGTACCCATGTTAGCCATAAGCTTTCGTTAAAATTCCGTGTAATGTTACAGCCTGGTTTTAGCTGGTCTTCAGGGATATAAGGGAGGGGCCTGTGTTCATGTCAGGACAATGGAATAGAGGAGCATGTCTTCTCTACCCAGCGTTGATTCCTCTCCTCTTAGCCTGGGTAGCCATGGCTGTTTACTTCGAGGGGATGTGGAGCCCAGATGTTTTTGAGTGATGATTTGTGTCAGAACAGAGAGCAATGGTTAGGAGCCAGCTAACATTGTGAGCATAGGCTATGGTGACAAATGACACACAGGACATGTTTTTGGGAGTGGGTAGGCATCCTTGGGAATCCCCAGCTAGTATTAGGAAAGGAAACCTGAATATCCTGCACAGAAATTTGGGGAATTAGACAATTGTTATGTCAGCATTAAAAAAACGGTGACCTCTGAAAGCTGGAGAACTTGGAAACATAGAAATTATATAAATTACGAAATGTCCATATGGTGGAATAGCATAAAATTGTTTAAATCATATTACTAAAAGTAGTAATTAATATAAAGATCTGATTTTTGATACAATGTGAAATTAAGAAAGACCATGAACTGTATAGACAACCAGATTTCAAGTTTTTTACTAAGGTATTATAAGAGCTATACCAAATGTCAAGATGTTAAAATCCTGATTATTTAAGAATGGAGGATTTAGAGATTTAGAGGTGATTTCCACCCCCTGCCTTCTTTTAAGTTTTCTGTAGTTTCCAACATTCTCAATGAACACACATGAATTTAAGCATTATGCAATGGAGAAAACAACATTTAGTTCTGCTGGCCAAGGCTGAGGGAGAAAAAAGTGAGTAACAGCATTTCTATTAGTAGTCAAAGAGAGCCAGTTTTCCATTGGTAATTAAACAGTCCTAATGGGGCAGGCATTCTCTTACCTACCAGGCCATGAAACCTTGTATCTCTGGGCCCAAGAGGTTCCTGTTTGAGTCATATTCTGACTCTGATGTGAACACCCCTGCGTTTCCTTTACTCTTGGCTCCCATCTCATTCTTCCCCTCGGGGAAAGTTAGCTTCTTTGGTAGGCAAAGTAGCCACCCAGAAGCTGTAATGGCAGGCCTTACTACCAGTGAAATCCCACAAGACAAATTCGTCCTTTGTGCTGATACAATTGACTTGTCACCTCATTTTTACAGCTAATTAGCTCTTTAGTAAGCGATGGCTAGTGTCAGAGGTCATCTGATACCTGATTCTGGTAAATTGACCGTAAATATTACTGTCCATCTGTATTTGCTGTTCAAAAGCCTGCTTAGTGACCAGATTTTAAACTCTTTTTGTAAGAGACCCTGCTTATTTTTGTTGGCAAGATCAAGTTTCCAAATAATGCTCACAAAATTCATCATCTCCTGAACTTATCTGGGGTTGCTGCTCAATTAGCCTGTTCACTGGGTCATGCCACCCACAGGGTGGGGAACGCACCAACACAGTTTCCAACGTTTCCCAGAGTTTCTTTTGTTTCCTCCTCTAAACCAGAAAGTCACTGAGGAAACTCTCGTTCTGATTCTGTCCATCACTATTATAACTTTTAGGAACATTTTGTTGCCTTATAACAGTAGCGTTGGTAATACTAAGAGCAGACAGTGATTATCAAGGGATCACTATATGCCAGGCACTATGCCAAAAGGTTCATATGTGTTAAATCTTTTATTTCTCACAACAACCCTATGTGGAGATCATTTTAATCTTTAAACAAGGGATGAAGAAACAGAGGCTTGGAGAGGGTGAACTTTCTGCCCGGTGTCATACAGATAACTCAAAGACCGATGCTTTGCTCAGATCTGCATGACTCTTAAGTCAGATCTGGTAACCTCTAAGCAGTACAGATGTGTGAATCTAGTTATTAACATAACTAGCTAGTTAAAATACTAATTATGAAAATATTCATGGGGTGAAGTTTATGAATAGTCATTAGTACATTAGAACATTTAGACACCAGTAATATCCAGGAAATATGAAACAGCAACACAAAAACAAATGAGAGATGGACCTATGGTTTTTGTTTCCAAGGGAGTCACAGGTGATCTGGAATGAGACTGGCAATCAGAGTTGAGCTGACACAAGTTTAGGAAGCAGCGTTTCTTCTCTCTGATTATACTGGGAAGCCCAGAGGCAGCATTCTTTGAGCTGTTAAAATGTGTCCAGGAACAAGGCAAAAGGCAGTACAGTGTCAGATGGGAGCAGATGAAAAGCACAAGCCTTTTACATCAGGGAGAGTGAATGAAGGATTAATCCTGCCTGGATTCCCAAAATACTAGTGAACACATTTCAGCATAGCTAAGACTCGTTTCTATCCACAAAATTTGTTTCCAGTGAATTTAGTAGACTTCTCCACTCCCCTCCCCACCTACAGTCCCACTTCCTTCCTGAGAGAGAGTGGGCAATAAGGAAGCCTTCTTGGAAGGCATTTTAAAAGGATTAGGTCATCGATCACTAATGAGATGCTCAGAATTCAGTAACAAGTAGACAGAATCCAGGACCCTGGGCTAGCCCAGTTTGTTCAGAGATGGTAAAAGAAATAGGAAAAAAAAGTTTGCAATTTCCTTTCTGATAGGCTGAACAGATGTATTAATAGCATTTATAATAATAAACATAAAATTAATGAGCTTTTACTTTCTCTTTAGTGCAGACCAGAACCAAATGTACCTGACTGCTATGCAGATTCAGATTGTAGACTTAAAAATATGAGAGGTTAGGTATGCAAATGTGGAACTACAGCATAATCAATCAGCCATCCCCTAAGTGTATTGAATAGTCCAGTGTAATATAGTCAGCACTGTGTGTAATGCCAAATGATGACGCAGTCTCTGACCTTATCAAGAAAGGCAAAGCAGGTGCAGAGGAAACAAATGAGAGGACCAAACACTTTATCATAAAGTCCTAGTTGAAGAAGAGAGACTATATAGGCAAGGTAATTTTAGAAGCTTGGATTAAGAGGAAAGAGAATTTGATTGGAAATCAACAGACTTTTACGCTCTATTCTTGGCTTTGACAGTAAGTAGCTGAGTGAGACTGAACAGTGAAATTTATCTCTCTGAGTCTTTCTCAGTTTCCTATCTATAAAATGAAGGAGTCAGAGACCATGATCTCTAAGGTCTTTCCACAGCTAATATTCTATTATGAAGGGGAAAATCTCTGTGGGCCTAAATCATTGGAAAAGTTGTCTCAGAAAAAAGGGGTTAGAAATGGCCAGGCATCATGAATAAATATGGGAAGTGTGTGTGTGTGTGTGTGTGTGCGCGCACACGCACGTGCACAGTTGGAGGCATGGGGAGGCAGGAGAGGGATTGTTTTTGAGCTCTGCATGATGGAGTACAGCTCTGTACTCATCTCAGAAATGACAACAAAGTCCAGTCACTGTAAACTTCAACTCCTTGATGTGAAACAACTGCACAGTTAAGCCAAAAAACAAGCAGTCATTTTTGATTCCTCTCTTTCCACTAAATAACCATATCCAAGTCTATCAAGAATATAGACTCAGATTACTTGATTTCAGTCACCCAATAAATGTTTATTGGATGAAGGAAAGAATGCTTAAGTAATAAACAGGGATAGAGCCTGGCAATACAACATGGTTTCAGGCACCATGGATCAACTATCAGGCAAACCTGGATTCAAATTCTAGGTCTGCCAATTTCTTGGCAACCATGTGATCTTGGGCAAGTTGTGTAACCTCTGTAAACCTCAGGCACAAAACGAGTGGGAAAATGGTGTCAACATCACTGGATTGTGAGGTACATTGCATGAAAAATTGTTATTAAACCCCCAAGCACAGTGTTGCATAGAATTAACTTCCTCTTTCTTTTTACTCTTTGCCTATGGCCTCTGTTTCTTTAGGACTTGAAAATCTAGCTTTGACTTGAACAAGACAGGAAAATGGTGTATTATACATACAGGGATTTTCCTCCCTGCCTTCCTCTCTCTATCCCTTCTTCCTTTCTCTCTCTCCTCTCATTCTTACTTATCCCTCCTCTCTTGTCCTCCCTTTCTTCCTCCCCCTTTTCCATATCCGTTACTTATTTATATATGAATATATTTATATAGGTGTGCATGTATCCATATCTAAGTGCTAATATTACACATTAGATAAATGCAAATGTGATGTAACCCCTTTTATTGTAATTACAATATCTTTGAGAGAAAATCATATAGTTAAAATAATATGTTGACTATGTTACATCTGCCCTTCAGATAGATGAAATAATTTTGTAATATGTAAATAATAAACATTTGTAGAGTATTTTGGTTTGTAAATGGAATCCATTAGCCTTACTTAATTTGATTTTATTTGATTTGATGTAATTCTCACATAACACACAGAAAAATAAAAGGTTCTGGGTAGTGGGTTGAACTGTGTCTCACAGAAAAGGTATGTCCAAGTCCTACCCTCTGGTACCTGTGAATGTGACCTTATCTAGAAAGAGAGTCTTCACAAATGTAATTAAGACCTGGAGAAGAGATCCTTTTGGACATACAGTGGATCTTAAATCAAATGACTAATATCCTTATTAAAGAAAGAAGAGGGAGATTTGGGACATAGAGACACACAGGGAAGAAGGCCCTGTGAAGACAGAGGCAGAGATTGGAGTGATACATTTACTAACCTAGGGATGCCAAGGACTGCCTGCAGCCACTGGAAGCCAGGAGAGGGGCATGGATTGTCTTAGAGCCTCCAGCAGGAACCAACTCTGCTGAAACCTTGATTTCACATTTATGGCCACCAGTGTCATAGAGAATACATTTCTGTTGTAAGCCACCAAATCTGTAGTAATTGGTTACAGCAATCCTCAGAAATGAATACATTTAGTGCATTCACAAAAGTGCAACACCAGAGAACAGAGACTATCCATGAATCCAGTTGTAAGACTCATGGGTTTACAAAAGCTTCTTCTAGTTGGAGCTGATCTTACTCTGATCTTAACAAGTTATGACAAATCAAATCTGCCTTGAAAATGTACTTTGAAATTTTTGCACTTCTGGCTCTACAGCTGCCACCCTGGTCCATTCAATTCTCTCTTTTACTTGAACCCTGAGATAATCTTCTAACTGGCATCCCCCGTTTTCAAACCTGCCTCCCACCAGTTTATTCTTCACACAGCAGCAATAATGAATTATTTTGAACCTTCAGTGGATTGTTTTATTCTAAGTGCAGTGAGAATTATTGCACTTATAATAAAATATCCGCATGCCTTCAATGGCTCCCCATTGAAATTTAGAATAAAATATCCATTCCTTACCATGACTTCCAAGGGTCTTCATGAGCTAGTGTGTACCTTCTCTCCAAACCATCTGCAGCAGCCTACCCATGCTCACTCTGCTTCAGTCTTTCTCAAAAGATTGTACACCCCAGGGGAAAAGGGATGGTATCTTTCTTGTTCATCTTTGTATTCTCAGTGCCAGTAAAGTACCTGGCACTTAGTAGACACTCACAAGATATTTGCTGATTGGAAAGATGAATAAGTAGATGGCTTAAGAAGGTCTCCACTCCTTAGTGGATCTTCATTTGATAAGGCCCTTGGGTCTTTCGGATAGGGGTGCATTTGTTTCAGTAAATTTTTTGCTAGGATACTTGTATCTTGTCTACAGATTACCATTGCTGTGGTTTTTGTACTTGAATAGTCAACCTAGAAATGAGCCAATTGGAATGGTATTGAGAATATTGCTCATTAAAGAGGGAACTGATAAATATTCACATTTCTTTAAAAGCCATACCTTACACTAAAATTAAAGATAGATTAAAGATCTAAACATAAGACCTAACACCATAAAAACCCTAGAAGAAAACCTAGGCAAAACCATTCAGGACATAGGCATACGCAAGGACTTCATGGCTAAAACACCAAAAGCAATGGCAACAAAAGCCAAATTAGACAAATAGGATCTAACTAAACTTCAGAGCTTCTGCACAGCAAAGGAAACAATCATTAGAGTGAACCAGCAACCAACAAAACGGGAAAAAAATTTTTGCAATCTACCCACCTGACAAAGGGCTAATATCCAGAATCTACGAAGAGCTAAAACAGATTTGCAAGAAAAAGATGAACAAGCCCGTTCAAAAGTGGGCAAAGGATATGAACAGACACTTTACAAAAGAAGTCATCTATGAGGCCAACAAACATGAAAAAATGCTCATCATCACTGGTCATTAGAGAAATGCAAATCAAAACCACATTGAGATACCATCTCACGCCAATTAGAATGGTGATCATTAAACAATCTGGAGACAACAGATGCCGGAGAGGATGTGGAGAAATAGGAACAGTTTTACACTGTTGTTGGGAGTTCAAATTGGTGCAACATTGTGGAAGACAGTGTGGTGATTCCTCAAGGACCTAGAAATAGAAATACCATTTGACCCAGCAATCCCATTACTGGGTATATACCCGAAGAATTATAAATTGTTCTATTATAAAGACACATGCACACATATATTCATTGAGGCACTGTTTACAATAGCAAAGACCTGGAACCAACCCAAATGTCCATCAACAATAGACTGGATAAAGAAAATGTGGCACATATACACCATGGAATACTACGCAGCCATAAAAAA
>CAUYQU010077321.1:0-22815 GCA_963574635.1 Cheracebus regulus
ACACCAAATTGATGTGGTTACTGCTGTCCATTTGAAAACTACCTTCATTGTGTTTGGCAGGTAATGGTCCCCTAAAGATGTCCATGCCGTGTTCTCCAGAACATGTACCATTTTATATTCTCTGGCAAAGGAGCATTAAGATTTCTAATTAGCTGAATTTAAGAGTATGCTGCAGTAACTTGGCCAATGTAATTGCAAGGGTACTTTAGATGTGGAAGAAGGAGGCAGGGACTCAATGTCAGATTGAAGCAGTATGAGAAAGTCTATACTGGCCATTCTTGGCTTTGAAGATGGAAAGAAGCCAAGATCCAGGAAATACAGGCTGTCTCCAGAACCTGGAAAAGACAAACAGATTCTTCCCTAGAAATCTCAGAGGGATGGCTGCTCTGGCAACATCTTTATTTTAGTGTGGTGAAGCCATTTGCAGATTTCCAACCTCCAGTACTGTAAGATAATAATACATTTGTATTATTTTAAGAGATTCTATGTGTGGTAATTGGTTAAAGCAGCCGTATGAACCTAATATACTCACCATCCTGATGAAGTCTATTCCCCTTTACTTTCTTTACCCGTGCATCAGTCTCTGGGAAGATCTATTTTAGAGCTCATGCCTCGCCACTACAACCATCAATTCCCTCTTCTCTGCTTCCTAAAGGAGAGTGATTTTTTAAATGGCCCTTATAGGTAATCTTGGAGAAAGTTCCTTTTTGCTGAAACCACTGATATTTCCCAGGTAGAAAAGGGAGCCCTATTCTTAGGATGAATTTTCTCATATTTCCATATAGTCTTTGTTTTCAGATATTTACTATAACTGTACAATATTTTGCTGATATGAAGAAAACATCTGAGGATGATTCTGTACCATATCTGGAGATGCATGTTGTGTATTAGAGGAACACCATGTTAATTAACTCTGCTGTTTTCATGGCCTTAACTGAATGGTGGATTTTCCCTGTTCCACAGCATACTTTCATAAATCAATTCCAGGCTTGGGGAAACAGAGCCTGAGATCTGCTGGAATTTGTTGGTGTGTGTGAATCTCTTTGCTTTTCTCAGCTGTTCTTCCCCTTTCTTAATGTCACTGATACCTTTCATTTATTCAACAAATATATATTGAGCTCCTGCTTTCTCCTAAGCAGTGGACATACAGTATAAACCAAAGAGAAATGAATCCCCTTTCTCATGGTGCTTACGCTCACCTGAGGTTTATTGTTCAATTCCCTACTCTGAAAGTTTGCAGATGTATCAAAAACTATGCCAGCACAAGTTTCTGTGGTAATTCTGGAGGTGCTGGGATCTTCCTATCATCATATTTACCAACAGAGGAGTGGTTCTACCAAAAGCTGATAGGTTTTACTGTGAGAGTTCGAAACGTGTTGGGCAATTTGTTGTTGATTCTTTTAGAAGACAGGGACTATGCTAGACATTTACTGAACTGAGAAAGGCCCTGTTCTAACCTCTTTGTGTTTAAAGAAATTATAGACTATTATCAGAATGTATGATTACTACCTCCTTACACCAGATGAGGAAACCAGTCTGGATAGTTTGTCATTTTTAAAGTCAAGAGTAAATAAGAAGGTAAAAGAAGATGCTGACCTATGTCTGTCTGACTGGTACGAGCTATTTATTTTTAAAATATGTTCCAATCTAACAGATTTCAACAGCCATGGTTTTACTTCTCAGTGCCTCCAACAGCACCTGTGTAACCCTGACTTGCTCCTAAGATCTAAATTTCCAAAACAAATAACTCACAAGCATTAAGCCCAAGACATAGAGGCAGCTGTACTGACTCATGATACCTACCCCTCTGCCCCCAACCCCACCCCATCTCCTACATGCATGCTCGTGAATTTGCACACTAGTACATCCCTTGCCTGTGCAGCAGCTCACATTACTTCCTTTTGTCCCTCTCAATCACTGTGGACAAGGATCTGTTTTAGCCCATTTATCTTAACTTTCGACTTTCTACTGTCATTTTAATTTGCAATTTCCCAGACATGTGATGTTTAGTATGTATTCATATGCTCATGTGCCATCTGAATATGTTTTCTTTGGCCAAGTGTCTATTCCCATCATTTGCCCAATTTTAAAATGGATTGTTTTCTTATTGTTAAGAATTCTTTGTATATTTTGGATAGTAATCTTTTATCAGATGTCTGTTTTGCAAATATTTTCTCTATGGCTTCTCTTTTTCAATCTGTTAATAGTTTATTTTGTAGGGGAGTACAATCTTTAATGAAACCCAACCATAAATTTTTTTCTTTCATGGATCATGCTTTTGTTGTATCTAAAAAGTCATTGATAAACCCAAAGTTATCTAGATTTTCTATTATGTTATCTTTTAGAAATTTCACAGTTTTGCATTTTAAATTTAGGTTAATATCTGTGAAGGGGTTAAAGTATTTGTCTAATATTTTTTTTGCATGTGGATATCCAGTTCTAGCACTATTTGTTCAAACGACTATCCTTTCCCCATTAAATTACCTTTGCTCCTTTGTCAAAGATTAGTTGACCATATTTGTATGGGTCTATTTCTGGGCTCTGTCTTTTGTTGCATTTATTTGTCTGTTTTTCACCAATATCAAACCCTCTTAATTACTTAAGCTTTATAGTAGGTCTTAAAGTTGGGTAGTGTCAGTCCTCTAACCTTGTCCTTCTTGAATATTGTGTTGGCTATTCTGGGTCTTTTGCCTCTTCACATAAACTTTATAATTAGTTTGCCAATATCCACAAAATAACTTGCAGGGATTTTGATTGGGAGTGCATTGAGTCTACAGATCAAGTTGAGATGAACTGACAAATTCATGATATTATGTTATAATCCAAAAAATGGAATATTTTTCCATTTATTTAGATCTTGTTTCTTTCATCAATGTTTTGTAGTTTTCTCAGAGAGAACTTGTAGGTATTTTTCTATATCTATACCTAAGTATTTCATTTTTGGTGCTAATATAAAGGGTATTGTATTTTTTACTTCAAATTATAATTTTTCAGTCCTGGGATATAAGAAAAAATTGACTTTTACAACTTAACCTTCTATTTTGCAACATTGCCATAAATGTTTATTAGTTACTGGGTCTTTTGTTAGTGTTTATTCTTTGGAATTTTCTTTTTTCTTATCAAAATCAGGAAATGTACTTTCTATCCAATTGATACTATTTTATTTTAGATGGAGTCCCTCTTTCTCACCCAGGCTGGAGTGCAGTGGCACGATCTCAGCTCACTGCAATCTCCGCCTCCTGGGTTCAAGCAATTCTCCTACCTCAGCCTGCTGAGTAGCTGGGAATAAAGATGCATGCCATCACATCTGGGTAATTTTTGTATTTTTAGTAGAGATGGGGTTTCGCTATGTTGGCCAGGCTGGTCTCGAACTTTTGACCTCAAGTGATCCGCCTGCCTTGGCCTCCCAAAGTGCTGGGATTACAGGAGTGAGCCACTGTGCCTGGCCTGATACAACTTATCAATACACGATTATCTAAACTGTTCACACTCTGCCAGATGGTTCCCAATGTTCCTTCATAGTCATTTTCTTTCCTGGCCCAGAATCAAACGTGTGTACACGCTGAATATGGTGTTTATGTCTCTTTAGTTTACTTTAATTCGAAATAGTTTTTCAGGCTTTCTTGGCCGATTTTCCCCCAAGTTCTAGTTTATGTACACTCTGTTAGAAACCTTTGCCTACACTCGCAGTCATGAAGAAATTCTTTTTTTTTTTTTTTCCTATAAGCGTTGTGGCTTAACTTCTACAGTTAAATCTATGATCTGTCTCAAATTTATTTTTTTTGTGTTGTGTGAGGCAGTAGTCAAGGTTCATTTTCTTCCGTATGTGTATATCCAGTAGTCCAAGCATCATTTGTAAAAAGACTTTCTCTAGTTGGATTGCTTGGTTCCTCTGTAGAAAAATCTAAAAATTTTATAAGTGTGGGCCTATTCCTAGGCTATTCATTGATCTACTTATTGACCCTTATGCAAGTACCAAACATTCTTAATTATTGTAGCTTCTTGGCAAGTATTGGAGTCAGGTAAATACATCCTCTAACAGTGTTCTTCCTTTTCAATATTTATTGAGGAAGTTCCCTTCTTTTCTTTTTCTTCCTCCTCAGTTTTCTAATTTTTTTTTTCCATAATGGATGGGTACTGAAATTTGTCAAAATTTTTTTGCATCTATTGAAATGATCATATCAGTTTTCTTCTTCATTCTGCTAATAGGATTAAAATAACTTGATTTTCAATTGTTAAGCCAACCCGTAATTGTGGGATAAATCCCATTGTTCATAATTTTTATTTTTATATTTTATTATATGTTTTTGGATTCAAGTGTTCAATAGTCACTTGATGGCTATGGTGGCCAGTGGGACAATTCTGGACACCAAAAATATAGAATATTTTCATCATCATCAAAGTTCTATTGGGCTTCTCTATAGTGATCTATTTCTAAGTAATTTCATATTATTCACTGACATGTAAAATCCTTCATGAGTCATCAATAGCTATAGGATATGTGAGTTCTTGTCCAGCCTCAGTATACCTCTTGATCTCATTTTCTTATTATGTTCCCATACCTTCTTTCTTCGCTTGTCAATTTAGTTGCAGAATGCTTATGGTTTCATTGTGCTAGCTGTCATGTTAATCCTTTCTGGAATGCTGTAACACTTCTCACTTTTATTGTGCATGCAATATTTTGGTCTAGTCTTTTTGGTTCTCGTCAAGTCCTTTCTTTCTCTTACAGTTGGGTAAGGAGTTAGCCAAAGTCGTGTCACAAAAAAATGCACACACCATTTTCTAAACAAAAGGTTTTCTGTGCAAGTGTAGTTTGACAATACAGAGTACAGTGAAGTTTTAGGCATAAACACATCAAAACCTTCAGCAAGTTGAACTTTTGGATCTGAGATAGGTAATTTAAGAACAATGATAAATCCTAGAATGTGGTTCTCCTTAGTGAAGGTTTGCTTGGCTGCTTGGAGAACAAACTGTTCGGAGGCCCCTCCTGACTTCTTCTCTATTTAAAACTCATGCACTTCTGTTTCACAATGAGAGGTTTAATGGTCTTTGGGGGCACCTTTTTCTTTTTATTTCTCATGAATGAAATACTAGTTTGCTGAGAGCATATAAGGGCAATTTTGAAGGATTTTCCATATAGACATAATATCATTTGTGGGTCAGGTGAAGTGGTTCACGCCTGTAATCCCAGCATTTTGGGAGGTAAGAGGATCACCTGAGGCCAAGAATTTCGAGATCAGCCTGGCCAATATGATGAAACACTGTTTCTACTAAAAATACAGAGCTAAACTCTGTCTCAGAAATAATAATAATAATGATGATGACAATGTCATTTGTGAACAAAGATAGTATGTCATTTGTGAACAAAGATAGTTTTATTTCTTCCTTCCACATCTGTGTACTTTTATTTGATTTTATTGTGTTACTGCATTAGCTAGGACTTCCAGTACAATGTTGAATAGGATTAGTGAGAAGGGACATCCTTGGCTTGTTCCTGATCTTAGCAGGGAAGCATTTAGTTTCTTACCCTTATGATGTTAGCTGTAGATTTTTTTGTATGTTCTTTATTGAGTATAAAGAGTTCTCTCTGTCTTAGTCAGTTCAGGTTGCTATAACAAAAATGTCATATACTAAGTGGCTTAAATAATAGACACTTATTTCTCACAGTTGTGAAGGCTGGGAAGTCCAAAATCAAGGTGTCATCAGATTTGGTTCCTGATGAGGTCTCACTTCCTAGCTTATAGACAGCAACTGTCTCATTGTGTTCTCACATGGTTATTCCTCAGTATGTGCATGTAGGAGGAGAGAGAGAGATCAAGCTCTCTGGTATTTCTTTTTATAAATGCACTGATCCCATTTTGAGAGTTCCACCTTCATGACCTAATCTAAACCTAATTAACTGCAAAACGTCCCACCTCCATATGCCATCACATTGGGTGTTGGACCTTCAACATGCACATTTGGGGCGGGATATACACATTCAGCCCACAAAACCTATATCCCTAGTTTTCTGAGTTTCTCTTTTTAAAGTCATGAATGAGTGTTAGATTTTGCCAAATACTTTTGCGGCTCTATTGATGTAATCATATCATTTTTCCTCTTTAGCCTTTTGATGAGATGGATTATACTAATTGATTTTTGAATGTTGAAACATTCTTGCATACCTGAAATAAATTCTACTAGGTCATGGCATATAATTTTCTTATGCATTGCTGGATTTGATAGGCCAATAATTGTTGAGGATTTATATATTTACGTGTGTAAGGGATATTCATTTATTTTACTTTCTTGTAACTTTTTTTTACCTGGTCTTCATATTAGGGTAATGCTGACCTAATCGCATTTTTAAAGGAAGTATTCCCTTGGGTTCTACTTTGTGTGAAAGATTGTATGGAATTGTTATAAGTTCTTCCTTATATGTTTGGTAGAATTCACCAATGAACCCATCTGGGTCTAGTGCTTTCTCATTTGGAAGCCTATTATGCATTGATTGAATTTCTTATTTTTTTTTAATTAAATTTTATTTTAGTTCTGGGATACGTGTGCAGGATGGGCAGGTTAGTTACACAGGTAAACTTGTGCCATGGTGATTTGCTGCTCTTACCAACCCATCACCAAGGTATTAAACCCCACATGCATTAGCTATTTGTCCTGATTCTCTCCCTCCCCCACCCCCTCCCACAGGCCCCAGTGTGGGTTGTTCTCCTTCCTGTGTCCACGTGTTCTCATTGTTCAGCTACCACTTACAAGTGAGAACATGCAATGTTTGGTTTTCTGTTCCTGTGTTAGTTTGCTGAGGATAATGGCTTCCAGCTCCATCCATGTCCCTGCAAAGGACATGATCTCATTCCTTTTTATGGCTGCATAGTATTCCATGGTGTATATGTACCACATTTTCTTTATCCAGTCTATCACTAATGGGCTTTTGGGTTGATTCCATGCCTTTGCTATGATGCAATTTCTTTAATGGTTATAGGCTTAGGCAGATTGTCTCTTTCTCCCTGGGTTTGTTTTGGTAGATTGTGTCATTCAAGGAATAGTTCCATTCCAGCTAGGTTATCAAAGTTTTGGATAAAGTTGTTCATAATATTTTTGTATTATCTTTTAATGTCAACAGGAGAGTAGTGATGGGTCTTCCTTTATTTCTGATATTAACAATTTGTGCCTTCTTTTTTTCATAGCCTAGAGACTTATAAATGTTTTAAATCTTTTCAAAGAATTGGCTTTTCTTTTCATTGAGGTTTTCCATTGATTTCCTATTTTAAATATCTTTGATTTCTGCCTAGGTTTTAACTCTTGATTAATTTGAATTTAATTTGCTCTTCTTTGTATAGTTTCCTAAGATAGAAGCTTAGATTACTGATTATAGATCTTCGTTTCTAATATATTCATTAAATGCTAAAAAATTCTTTTTAAGCACTGTTTTGCTACATCCCACAACTTTGATAAGTTGTATTTTCATATTTTTTTAGGTTATTTAAAAATTTCCCTCGACAGAAGTACTTTTATAACAGGCTATTTCTAATTCATCCCTCCAATCCTTTATAACATTGTCGTCATTTATTACACTCATCTATAAGTTGTAATGACCACATACATTGTGTAATGACCACAACAATACATTGTTGCTAACATTATTGTTTTGGACAAACTGTTATCTGCTAAATAAATTAATAAGAAAAATGCAAGATTTAATTTTCCTCTCATTTATTCCTTGTCTAACACACTTCTTTTCTTTATGTAAATCTGAATTTCTGACCTGCATAATTTTCCATCTGTCTGAAGATTGTCTACTGTTATCTTTACAAGCCAGGTCTATTGGGAACAAATTTTCTCAATTTTTATTTGTCTGAGAATATCCAGAATGTCTTTTTTAGATTAGAAGGGTAATTTCATAGAATTGTATGTTGGTGTTTTTTTTTTTTTCCTTCAACACTTTAAATATGTTACTCCACTCTCTTCTTGCTTCTACAGTTTCTGAAAAAAAAAATCTGAATTCAATTTTTATCCCTGCTACTTTGCAGTTAATTGTTTTATTTGGCTTTTAAAATATTTTCCCTTTGTCTTTGATTTTCTGCAGGTTGAATATAACTGGTGTAGATGTTCTGATTTTTATCCTGCTCCATGGTCTCTGAGTTTCCTAGATCTGTGGATTGTTGTATGTAATTAATTTTGAAAAATTCTCAGCCATTCTGACATGAAATATCTCTGTTCCATTCTCCCTTCCTTCTTTGTTATTCATATTACATGTAAGTTACACGTTTTGTAATTATCCCACAGTTCTTGGATACTCTGTTCCATCTTTCTCCTCTTTTATCTCTGCATTCTGTTTTGGAAATTTCAATTTTCATTTCTTCCAGCTCACTGATTTTACTTCCAGCCATGTCCAGTTTACTGGGGAACCCATCAAAGGCACTCTTCATTTCTGTTTTTTATTTCTGGCAGTTTTCTTTTGTTTCTTTCTTAGACTTTCAATTTGTGTGCTTACAGTAACCATCTGTTCTTGCATGTTGTCTGCATTTTCCGTTAGGGCAGTTAGCATTTTAATCATAGTTGTTTTAAATTCCTGGTCAGATAATTCCAAAGTCTCTGCCATATCCCAAACTAATTCTGATGCTTACTCTAGGTCTTGATTCCTTAGTATTTTTCTGTTAGTAAACTTGTATTTTCTTGTTGAAAGATCAATATGATGTACTGGATAAAAGAAACTGAGGTAAGTAGGTCTTTAGTCTGGCTAGCAGTTAGGCTGTGTTTATTGTTTGCTATAGCTTAATTTTCTTCTGATGTCCTTGCTTTAGTCTTCCCTGTTGTCATTGGGTTTTCCTAGAGACTTCTTAAATATGGTCTGATATATACAGTTTCTTCTGTTTTAAGATCCTGCTATAATACAGTAGCCTTACTGATGTAGTAGAAATGGAGGTGCGAGGAGAGGGCAAGGAGAAGTATTTCATGGTCTTATTTTTAGGTTTCAGTGTTTTTGTGAACTTTTGCCCATTTGGTGACATTCACAAGTGCTTCTCATTTTTTTTTTGTTAACCTTAAGTGAGACAGGAAATGTAGAAGGGGCTAGAATTGGATATTTTCCTTTGGCCTGTGACCTCACAAGTGTTTAACTTTTTTCCTCTCAAGGTGAGATAAGAATGCTAGGTGGAGTTGGAATTGGTGAAATGCCTGTCCCCAGGTGGGACAAGGCTCCAGCAGTTTGTATCACTTAAGAGTAGTCAGTTGTATGGAGAATGCTCTGGGTGTACTTAAAAATAGTTGTATTTCCTCTCCCTCTGCCAGATTCACAAGGAGATATTTCTTGGTTCTTCACCGTAAGAACTGAGGGAGTTTCCTGAAGTTTATATCCACAAAGAGCCTCTATAAGACTGACTCCCTGAACTTCTCACTCTCCTGCTGCTGTACAGTCAGTGTCAAGCAATTCATCAAATTAACATTTAAGTGTCCTTACCAGTTTATGGCTCTAGTAAATTTTATTCCATGTAAGCCAATTTCAGCTTTGACTCTGAATGTACTGTTTCTCCAGATCTTGTGGTATTGGTTGGCCTATGACCTTAGTTCTCTGATAGGTCCAAAAAATAGGCCATTTGTTTTTAGTTTGTTCAGCTTTTTCTTATTTAAATTTGGGAGTGATGACTTCTAAGCTCTTTATATATTGCAGCTGACACTAAAATTTTTGACTTTTTATCTATGCTACTTGAGGAATTTTTTACTTTTTATGCTACTTGACAGCTATTTTTCACAAGTCTCTCAAGGCCATTTAAATTCTACTTCTCTTCGATGTTCAGGTACTTGAATTGATCACTGGATAAGCATTTCTGTGCTACTGTACAGAAAGCGACAGAAAGTGATGGTAATTTTTTTAAATACAACTAAGAGTTATTTAACAGAGATTGTTTGAGCCAGGAATTCTACTTTTAGAATGTTTCCCTAAGGAAATAGCTAAGGATGTGCAAATCAATTTAGCTACAAGAATGTTAATACTCTGCTATTCCTTCATCTATGGGGCTGACTTTAGAAAAGGAAAAACACTTTGGAGAGAGTGCACTCAAAGTGTAGATAAAACAGAAAAACAGAATTGATCCAAGCATCAGCAAACACAAGCACCTGTATAATCTTCAGATTTTCAAGATCTTTTCTCAGTATCTTAGAATTCACCCAGGTAATCTTGCTCGGTGAAACAGGGGAAGAACTTTAACTGGGCTGACACAAATAAAAAATACACAAGTGAAATGTATCATTTAGTACTAGGAATTTCCCACAGGGATGTTCCTCACAGAATTGTTTATAACAGGAAAACATAGATATAACCCAAATATATGAGTATAGGAGATTTGTTAATTTGTGACAAACTCATGAGGTGGAACAGATGTGTTAATTAGTTTGATTTAGTCATTCCACAATGTATCTATATATCAAAACATCATGTTGGACATCATACACTTATATAATTTTTATTTCTCAATAAAAACGAATATTTTAAAAAATGAAACTGTTTCAGAAACACCTTGTCAGCACTGGAAATTATCCAACTTTTATTTTTGTTCCTATGAAAGGTAAAAAATGGAATCCTATTATTTTAATGTATTCTACAATTGTGAAGGAGCCTATCAGTAATGATGTTCTACATTATATTGCAGTAACAAATGGCCCCCAAATCTGGGCAACTTAAAATAACAAAAGTGCCCAGAACTTTGAGAGGCTGAGATAGGCAAATAGCTTGAGGCCAGGAGTTTGAGACCAGCCTGGCCAACATGGCTAAACACTGTCTCTAATAAAAATGCAAAAATTAGCCAGGAATGATGGTGCACACTTGTAATCCCAGCTTTTTGGGTGGCTGAGGCATGAGAATCACTTAAACCCAGGAGGTAGAGGTTGCAGTGAACTGAGATCACGCCATTGCATTCCAGCCTGGGCAACAGAGTGAGACTCTGTCTCAAAACAATACTAATAAAAATATATTTATTGTTCACATTACATGTCTAACACGTCTGTTGGGAGCTTTACTCATGAGGGTTAAAATGATGGAATAGTCATGATCTGAAACATTGCTGGTTACCATGACATGGGAAAAAACTGATCATGACAAATCTCACAGTAGCTCTTAAAAGGTTCCTTCCAGAACTGACAAAAATCTTTTTGAATATTGCATTCACTGAAGCAAGTTACACGGCCATTGCAGGGTTCAAAAGGTATAGGGAAGTGCAAGGCTAAGTGTCTGAAAATTGGACTGCAGAAAATCTTGGTTAACAACAGTAGTAATTAACAAAAGTCCCAAATCTCTTTGTTTAGTACTACAAACCTTTTTTCTTTTCTGTGAACTAATTATTTACTTACTCAGCTTTCCATTGGGCTATTCACTCCACTGATTTATAGTATCTCTGTGTTAATTCACGAAATGAGCCTGTAGATTGCCAATCTGTTCTAACTAGTATTTCCAGTATATGCTGTTTTTTGACTTGTTTATATTTTAAAACAGCCTTATTGAAATACAATTCATATACCATACAAAAAGCTGAAATACAATTCATATACCATACAATTCACCAATTCAAAATGTACAATTCAAAGACTTGCAATACACTGGGGTGTGCATTCATCACCAAAATCAATTTTGTAACATTTTTAAGCCCAAGAAGATACTCTGTGTCCCTTAGTTGTCAGATTGCATTGCCCTAACCCCCAAACCAGAGGTAACAATTGATCTGCCTCTATAAATTTGTGAATTTTGGATTTTTCATAAAATGGAATTGTATAATATGTAGTTGTTGTGATTTGTATTGTTGTGTTTTTTTTTTCTAATTTGGTCTTGAGGTCTCTGTCTGGAGACTGGCTATAAATTCTAGCCCTGCCCTGAATGGGGCTCTAAGGGAGGTGGTCTTCAATGTTTACAGTGTGCTTTTCACAGGATGCTTCATCCTGGCACACAGCCTAATGCCTAAATTTCCAACCTGTGACCAGGTGTTCCTCTCACTGAAAACTTGTTTATACTGGCAGATACCCCTGTGGCTCTTGTTTGAACTGTGTCCAGTTTATTCCTGCTAAGACAGCCACTTGCAAGGAGAGTCCTGACCAGGAGGATAGTTAGGTTTGGCTGTGTAAGTCAAATGAGGCCCAGAGAAGACAGCAAAACAAAACACATGAAATATAGAATATTTTTATTACTCAGATCTACAAAAGAAGAGCGTTGCCCACAAGGGCCAATGAGAAGTCTGAAGACAGCAGAATGTGCAACCAGTGGGTGTTGAGTGGGACAGATCTGTAGGCTGGGCCTTTATTGTGATCAAAGGCATTACCCAAACATGTTTTCTAGGAGGAGTTCAAACTGGCGAGTTTAAAGCAAGTAGGCATCAGTTCCAGGAGGTCACACCATCACTGAGAGGTGATCACTGTGGCATATTTGCATTGTCCATATGGGGTGTGAAGGTCAGTGGGGCAAGTCAAGTAGGTTATATCTCTCTGTCTGAGAGGGTAGTGGATATCTGATTGTGTAAGGCAGGTATCTGGATTGACCACATTGAGAAAGTGGGAGGAAGTGGAGAATTAGGTGATTAGGACCTGCCTCTGGTATGAGAAAGTTGGAAAGTTAACCCTATATCAAAGGTAGATGCCAGAGCTACGTAAAATTACAGCAATTTACTAAAATGGTTCTTTGTGACTTCTTCCACTTAGCATAAGGTTCTTCCCTGTTGTAGCATTTACTAGTACTTTATTGCTTCTTACTGCTGAAAATTATTCCATGTATGAATGTATCACATTTTATTTATCTATTCACCAGTTGATGCAAACTTGGGTTGTTGTTATGTATTGTCTATTATTAATAATGCTATGAACATGTGTGTACAACATTTTGTGTGGACATATGTTTTCAATTCTCTTAGATATATGCCTAGGAGTAAAATTGCTAGAACATAAGGTCATTTGTTTGAAGAACTGCCAGACTGCTTTCCAAAACAACTGCACAATTTTACATTCCCACCAGCAGTGTATGAGGATTCTCATACTGCCATATCCTTACTAACACATCTTATTATATTTCAATTATTTTCATCCTAATTGGTATGGAAATGTTTGGGGGTTTTGATTTGCATTTCCCTGATAGCTCATGATGTTGAGCATCTTTTCCTGTGCTTACTTGTAATTTTTACATTTTCTTTGGAGAAATATTTATCCAGATCTTTTGACCATTTTTATATTGAGTTGTCTTTTTATTTTTGAGTTGAAACACTTCTTATTCATTCTAGATTGAAGTCGTTTCCTAAATATTTGATTTGAAAAATCATCTCCCATTCTCTGGGTTGAGTTTTCACTTATGTCCTTTGAAGCACAAAAGTCTTTAATTTCACCTCCTTGGTTAGATTTATTCCTGAGTATTTAATTACATTACATGCTACTGTAAATGAAGTTGCTTACTTAATTTCCCTTTCATATAGTTCATTGCTGCTTTCTAGAAACAGCAATGAATTCTGCCACCCTGTTCTGCCTCTTCTCTCTTTCAGCATTTTGAATATATCATCTCACTCCCTTCTGATTTGCAAGGTTTCTATAAAGAAACCTGCTGATAATTTTATAAAAGCTCCCTTGTATGGGGTAAGTCACTTTTCTTCTGCAGTTTTCAAGATTCTCTCCTTGTCTCTTACTTTAGGTGGTTTTATTATAATGTCTCATTGCGGCTGTCTTTCAATTTATCTTAGTTAGAGATATTTTCAGATGATTGAAGTTGTACGTCAATTGCTTTCCTCAGATTTGGGAAGTTTTATGGCATTATTTCTTCAAAGAATCACTCTGCTTCATTCTCTCCTCTCTGTGTGAGATACATATAAGGCATACATCACTGTGCTTGATAGTGTCTCAGAAGTCCCCAATGTTCTTTTCACTTTTCTTCATTTTCTTTTCTTCTTGCTTCTTTGACATGATGATTTCAAATAACTTGTCTTCAAGTTTGTAGATTCTGTTTCTGCCTTAAGTCTCCTGCTGAACTCTTCTAGTCAAGTTTTCAGTTCAGTTATTACCTATAGCAGCACCAAAGTTGCCTTTTGGTTCTTTTCTATAGTTTCTACCTGTTTGTTGACATTCTTATTTTCATCATGTCTCATTTTCCTGATTTAGTTTACCTGTCTGTGTCCTCTTTTAGCTCACTGAACATCTTTATGGCAGTCATTTAAAATTATTTGTCAGACAGTGCACAGATCTGTGTTTTCCTAGGGTTGGTTTTTGAAGTTGTATTTTGTTCTTTTTTGTGCTATGTTTTCCTGTTTCTTTGTATGCCTCATAATATTTGACAGGAATTTGGCATTTGAAAAAGCAACCAACTCTCTCAGTGTCCTGGCTTTGTGCAAGGGAAGACAATCATCGATCAGTCTAGTTAGATGTTCTAGGAACTCTCAAATCTTTTCTGATCTTTTGTTTCCCCTGGTGTCTGCCTGCCTGCAGAAGTGCTATTCTAACATACAGTGGTGCTCATCTCTGTTTTTAGCAGCTTCAAAATTATGTCTCCTATCCAATAAGTGCCCCAAGTCAGTTGAGAGAAAAACTAGTCTTTCAGGCAGCCCCTAGACATGACAGAATAATGGACACGTGGTCCATTCTTTTGTTTCCATCTTGAGGTTGGAACTCATTATCATCTGTTTCTTCCTAGTTGTACTGTGCTATGCTGTGTAGGGAAAAAGTCACAACTGGGCATTGAAAACACCATGATTTTCCCCACCCCTTTTGCTGGAATCCTTTCTTAATTTTACATTGACCTGGGTTGTCTCTCTTCTCAATTGTCCTCTGGAGTTTAACACAGGCACTCTGGTTTATATACTGCTGTTAAATTGGAGTGTTTGTGAGAGGGGGAGGGCTTGAAGCTTCCTAGTCTGCCATCTTGCTGATGTCATTCCGCTCTGCTTTTTTTTGAGACAGAGTCTCACTCTGTCACCAGGTGCCAGGCTGGAGTGCAGTGGTACGACCTCGGCTCACTACAACCTCCGCCTTCCCAGTTCAAGCAATTCTCCTGCCTCAGCCTCTTTTCACCATGTTGGCCAGGATGGTCTCGATCTCTTGACCTCGTGATCCACCTGCCTTGGCCTCCCAAAGTGCTGAGATTACAGGCTTGAGCCACCGAGCCCGGCCTGTCATTCCACTCTTGAGATTTTGTATCTTCTTTAGTCAGCTCCATCCCCTTTTCTGTTATTGTCACAAATTATAACTTTATACATTGCATGTCCAAAACATACATTAAATATTGATATTTATGCATTTGTCTTTCAGGTCATACAAAGAATAAAAAAGTGGAGTTACAATCCAAAATTCTAACAGTACTGGCTTTTGATGTTACGTATTTATATACGTATTTGATATTACTTTATGTATTTCTTCATACAGCTTCGAGTTATTTAGTTTCTTTTTGTTTAAATCTCCATGGCTATCTTTATAATATCTTGCATGGCATTATCTAATGAAAATAAACTCCCTCAGCTTTTGTTTATCTGAGAATGCCTTAATTTATCCCCATTAAAAATATTTTTGCTGGACATATAATTCTCGCTTGACTCTTCCCCCAGCACTTTGATGATATAAACCCAACACATTCTGGCCTCCAGGTTTCTGATGCCAAACTGGCTGACAGTCTTATTGACAATCACTTGTATATGATCAGTCACTTCTCTCTTTCTGCTTTTAAGATTCACTCTTTGTTTTTCAGTAATTTGATTATGATGTGTTTTAGCATATGTCACTATGTTTTGTCCTGTTTGTAATTCATTGAGCTTCTTGGATTTTTAAATTTATGTGTTTTATCTAATTTGGGAAGTTTTTAGCCACTATTATTTTTTGCATGATCTCTGTCCCTTTCTCTCTTCTCTTCATAATATTCCCATAATGTGTAAGTTGTTCTGTTGTTCTGCTGTATCATGTCCCACAGGTCCCTTAGGCTCTGTTCACTTTTCTTCATTTTTTCCCCTTTCAGTTCCTCAGACTCAATTTAAAAGGTTCTATCTTCTAGTTCTCTGATTATTATTATTTTTTTTAATGAATGAGAGGTTCTTATGTTGCCCAGGCTGGCCTCGAATGCATAGTCTCGCCTCCTCAAATGCCAGGACAACTGGCCTGAGCCATGGAGGCTCCCCAGTTCTCTGATTCTTCATTCTGCTTGCTGAAATCTGCTTTTGCATTATTTGAGTGCATTTTGAGTTTATTGTATATTTCAGCTCCAGAGTTTCCTCTTGGTTCTTCATTCATAATTTCTATATCTTTATTGATACTGCCATTTTGTACATACACCATTTTCCTGTCTTTGTTCATGTCTTCCTTTAGCACTTTGAGCATATTTAAGACCACTGTTTTAACCTCTCTGTCTAGTAAGTCTGCATCTGTGCTTCCTCAGGTATTTTTATTTATTTTGTTTCTTGTAATAGGCTATACTTTATGTTTCTTTTCATGCCAGTGGCCTTTTGTTAAAGAGTGCACATTTCAATAATATAATGTGGTAACTCTGTGAATTGAATTGTGTATCCCCTTCTCTAAGGTTTTCTGGGGTTTTCAAAATTATTGTAGCATGTCTCTGTGCCAGAAGTCAGCATTGGGTAGAAGCTTAAGGTCTTCTCAGGTATTTTCTGGAACTGTATCTTTCCTTGGGCATACACAGTGCCTTTCTAAATTACCTTGTATATGCAGTTGTTTTTGAATTTCCAAAAAAAAAAAAATGGTGAGGCTCCCTGAAATCCTCTGGAAGCCACTTCAGCTGGTAAGGGGTAAAACAACAGTTGCCAGGCTTATTTACCTGCACCTCAGCAATCAGAATCAGCTATCCACAACAGAACACAAAACGTTGATATTTGGAGGACAATGGCCTTATTATGCACTGTAACTCCAAACAAGCCATGCCAAAGACACAGGTTGCTGTCCCTACACTGACATGGGGCTTGGAAAGGGGCTGGAGTATAAGTAGCTCCTATTGCACTGACAGCTAAAAATGACTGATAATCACTACAATTTACCAGCAAAATTTTCCCCCTGGAAGCTGAAAGAGTTCAACTAGAATCAAGATTTCCAAAACAGTCACATCAGACAGTTTCTAGTTTCCTGAAGTACAATTGTTGTCTACATGGAGAGATGGATTCTTAACACTTCCTATGCCACCTTTTTCCCTGTCATCACTCTCCAAATATGATTTTTTGAACAATCCATCTTTTGCCCTCAGTTATGCCATTTTTATCATATATTAAATACCTCTATTTTGGTCAGTTGGTATATTCTAGTTTTTTCTATTGTTCTATTATTAATTCATCACCAAACTAATTATTGTAGCTTCATGATAAACAGTTACATAAAGTCTGATATCATATTTTAATCTCTTTAAGGTAGTGCTACACTAGAAGAAGAATGAAACAGTAAAAGACAGTAGTGAAATCCATGATCCCTTCTAATTTTCATGGTCACTATCAAATTATGTCTGTGCATTTTATCACTGTAACCCAGTGTCTAGCATGGTGCTGATTATATAATTACTACTTAGTAGGAAGATAAAGATTTGTGGGCTTTGTCTTTCAAATAGCAGCTCTTCATGCATGAAGTAGATGTCCTGGCTTCGATAGGATGGAAAGGTATAGACCCTGAGAACTCTTCCCTGTTTTCTCTTTTGCTGTCCTCTACAGATACTAAGGGCTCAAACCTAACTCTTTGCTTTATTGGTGTCATGCAATGCTAGGTTTAGAGAATGTGAAGCAGTTTTTGTTACACTTATAAAATTATCCAGAGAGAAGGGAAGCCACTGATATCTAATATTTGAGCATAAGCCTAATTAGATGGACATACTGTGATATGTTTTGGCTGTGTCCCCACTCAAATCTCATCTTGAACTGTAGTTCCCATAATCCCCATGTGTTGTGGGAGGGACCCAGTGGGAGGTGATTGAATCATGGTAATTGATTATCCCCATGCTGCTGTTTTTGTGACAGTAAGTAAATTCTTGTGAGATCTAATAGTTTTATAAGAGGGGTTTTCCCCTTTGCTCAGCACTTTTCTCTCCTGCCACCTTGTGAAGAAGGATGTGTTTGCTTCCCCTTCTGCCATGATTATAAGTTTCCTGAGGCCTCCCAATCCCTGCAGAACTGTGAGTCAATTAATCCTCTTTTTTTATAAATTACCAAGTCTTGAGTATTTCTTCTTGGCAGCATGAGAATGGACTAATACATACTGTCCCTTTTGATTATCATCTGCTTTCCTTTTAGAAGCTCTTACAGCTCCCTAGTATTGGTTGTTTAATTGATACCTATAGCACTTATTAGTGTTATCATTAAGATAAACTGTCAGTCACCTTTTTTGCTGTTAGCATGAAATAATAAACAGAGACTGCCTAATATCTTAAGCTGTGAAAAACATTCTCATATACACATTTTGTCTTATTCCACCTGTCCACTTAATTTCCTAGTGATATATTTCTGAAAGTGAAAGCACTAGACATAAAAGTATGAACATTTTATGTTCATTGATACTTACTTAAAATTATTCTTGCATAAAAATCATACCATATTGCAGTCTTTAGAGAAGTTATCTACACACCTGTTTACTCATCTTCCCTGATTTCATGTGTCAAATAACTGAAATGAAAAACTTCACAAATGTCATAGATGAAAACCATTTTTTTTTCATTACATGTAAACATGAAGATAGCTTAACATTTTAGTTAGTCAGTCTTTCTTATTTTATTACAATTCTTTTCATACCCTTTACTCACTTTGCTTTACTTGTCCTCACACGTTCCTTAAGATTTACACTTCCTTCTCCATGCACAGACATGTACACACACAGTCCTGTAGGACCTTGTGTTGTAATCATAATATCTGAGAGTGAAGAAAGAGGACAAACCTATTCATTCTGTGTAAGAATGAGTCAGATAGTGCACAGAAAACATATACTTTGACAAATGAAAATAAAAGTGTCTGTTCGTGTCTTTTGTCCACTTTTTAAATGGGGTTACTTGGCTTTTGCTTGTTGATTTGTTTAATATCCTTATAGATTCTGGATATTAGACCTTTGTTGGATGCATAGTTTGTGAATATTTTCTCCCATCCTGTAGGCTGTTTGTTTACTCTGTTGATAGTTTCATTTGCTATGCAGAAGACTTGCCAATGTCAAGAAGAATATTTCCTACATTTTCTTCTAGGATTTTTATAGTTTGATATCTTACATTTAAATCTTTAACCCATCTTGAGGTAATTTTTGTATATGATGAAAAGTAAGAGTCTAGTTTCATTCTTTTGCATATGACTCACCAGTTTTTCCAGCACCATTTATTGGATACGGAATCCTTTCCCCATTGCTTGTTTTTGTCAAGTTTGTCAAAGATCAGATGGTTGTAGGTATGCAGCTTTATTTTTGAGTTTTCTATTCTGTTCCATTCACCTATGTGTCTGTTTTCATACCAGTACCATTATGTTTTAGTTACTATAGCCTTATGATATAGTTTGAAGTCAGCTACTGTGATGCCTCCAGGTTTGTTCTTTTTGCTTAGGATGGCTTTGGCTATCTGGGCTCTTTTTTGCTTCCATATGAACTGTAAAATAGATATTTTCTAATTCTTTGAAAAATAATATTGGTATTTTGATAGGAATATTATTGAACCTGTAAGTTGCTTTGGCCATTATAGCCATTTTAATGATATTGATTCTGCCAGTCCATGAGCATGGGATGTTTGATTTCCATTTATTTGTGTCATCTTTGATTTATTTTAGCATATTTCATAGTTATCCTTGTGGAGATCTTTCACCTCTTTGGTTAGCTATATTCCTAGGTATTTCACTTTCTTTGTGGATACTGTAAATGTGATTGCATTCTTGATTTGGTTCTGAGTCTGGATGTTATTGGTATATAGAAATATTCAAAAGAAGACATAAAAGCAGCCAACAAACATGAAAAATGCTCAGCATTATTAATCATCAGCGCAAAGCAAATCAAAACAACAATGAGATATCATCTCATACCAATCAGAGTCACTATTAAAAAGTCAAAAAAGAAAAAAACAAACCAACCAAACAAACAAAAACAAAACTGATGCTGGCAAACCTACAGAGAAAAGGGAATGTTTAGACACTGTTGGTAGGAATGTGAATTAGTTCAGCCACTATGGAAAGCAGTTTCACAGTTTCTCAAAGAACTTTAAACAGAGCTACCATTCAATCTGGTGATGCCATTACTAGGTATATACCCAAAGGAAAGTAGATCATTATACAAAAAGACACATGCACTTGTATGTTCATTGCCACGCTATTCACAATAGCAAAGACATGTAATCAATCTAGGTACCCAACAATGGGGTATTGGATAAAGAAAAAACAATACATATACACCATGGAATACTACACAGCCATAAAAAAGAATGAAATAATGACATGCAACAACATAGATGGAGCTGGAGGCCATAATCCTAAGCAAATTAATGCAGGAACAGAAAACCACATACTGCATGTTCTTATGTAAGTGTAAGTGGGAGCTAAACATTTTTACACACAGACATAAACATGGGAACAAAAGATACTGCAATGACTAGGCGGGGAAGGGAGGAAGGTGGGGTGTGGGTTGAAAAACTACCTATTGGGTACTATGCTTACTACCTGGGTCCAATATATCCACGTAACAATCCTACACATGTACCCCCAATATCTAAAATAAAAGCTGAATTTAAAAGAAAAGAAAAGGCTGTTTATATTAGTTTCCTATTGCTGATGTAACAACTTTCTGTATAACAGGAGGCTTAAAACAACAGAAATTAATTATCTTACAGTTCTGGAGGGAAGAAGTCCAAAATCACTATTGCCAATCTGAAATCTAGGTATTGGCAGGGCCACACTATCTCCAGAGGTTCTTGGGAATAATTCCTTTCCTGCCTCTTCTGGTGGCTGCTGGCATTAATTAGCTTGTGGCACCAAATGTTACCTTATATGGCAAAAAGGGGTCTTTGCAGATGTAATTAACTTAAGGATTTTGAGATAGGAAATTATCCTGGATTATCAATCGGGCATCTCTGCCTCTTTGGTCACACTGTTTTTTTTCTATGTGAAGTTTCCTTCTGCCTGTCTCTTATAAAGACACTTATGATTACATTAAAGCCCTGTTGATAATCCAGGATAATCTCCTATCTCAAAATCCTTAAGTTAATTACATCTGCAAAGACCTTTTTTTTGCCATGTAAGGTAACATTTGTAGTTTCCAGGAATTAGGATGTGAGTATCATTTGGGAAACAATTTTTCATCCTACTACAATGTTCATTATTGCATTATTATGTGGAAAAAATGATAATAATTTTAAATGGTCACCAATATGAATTGGCTCAATCATGTCAAAATCATAGGCTGAAAAGCTATGTGACCATTTAAATGAATTATCCTGAAAAGAATGGTTTTTTCCTATCAAACTTATATAAAAATTAAAAATATAAAGGATAGCCAGTATTTTAAAAGGTATAGGAAATCAGACTTTTTAATACATTGTTGGCAGGAATGTAAATTAACACTAACATTCAGAAGATTTGAGATACACAGTAAAATACAACGTTCAGGCCTTCTGGTAAAAGTTTTGGTCTAGATCTTTTCATGCACATATACTTCTTTCTCAAGTCCAAGTTGTATAAGGAGAAGGTTTACTGCTATAGGTAGTTTGCAGTAGTGAAAATGGGAAACAAATACAATGTCCCTCACTCAGGGGAATGATTAAGTAACCTCCCATAGAAATGAAAATTAGGCAGTCTTTTAAAAGAAGAGATGAGATTTGTATATGAAATGAAAAACAGGAAAGATACATTGTTAACTTTTTAAAAAGGAACGACAAATTAGATATATTGTTAACCTAAAAATCCACAGTATTTTCTATAAGGAGGAAGAAGAAGGGAAGATCCATGGGATGTATACTTCTGTATTGTTGGATTTCATTTACAAAAAGCATTTATTATTTTTGTTGCCAGAAAACAATGACTGAGTTTAAAACATGGGGAATATTGTGAGGCATATTGAGACATTTTGTTCTCACCTTTGTGAAGACACAGTTTCTTTGTTTACAAAATGGAAAACCTCATAGCATTGTCCTGAAAATGTAATGTGTTTGTGAGAGCCAAGCCTGATTCACATTTAACCCCAAGATGTTAATGAGGTTGTTGTAAAATATTTTTATTATGGTTCAGTTGTAAGCATTTTATAAGCTCAATCTGACTTCTTTAAGGAGTAAATTATTTTCAAGACTGTCTAAATTTCAAAACATTTTTTTGTTTCTAGTTGTCATTTTGTGATCGATTCCTAACTTATTTGCATTATAGTCAAAGAATGTGATCTATATAACAATCCTTTGAAATTTGTTGAGATTTGTTCTATAACCCTTTCTGTGGCCAGTTTCAATAAAATGTTCCATTTTTGTTTTAAGGAATGCATATTCTGCAATTGTTAGGTGCAGTGTTTTACATGCATTCATGAAATCAAGCTTACTGTGTTGTTGAAATCTTTTATCACTTGTTTTTTGCTCCTTGATGTAACAATTTTAGTCTTTAACTCTCCCAACACAATCATAGACATATCTATTTCAGGTAATTCTTTGAATTTTTGTTTATATATTTTAAAGCTATATTTTTAGGTAAACAAAAAATTTGTTATTCTTTTTATTTTTTTAGAATAAAAGAATGAAAGAGGAAGAGATTTTAGAATAAGAGAGAAAAGGAGAAAGAAAGAAACATCAAAAGAAAGAAAAAAAGAATGAAAGAGAAAGTTGAAGAGATTTTAGAAAAAGAGAGAAAAGGAGAAAGAAAGAAACAGCAAAAGAAAGAAAAAAAAGAATGAAAGAGAGAA
>CAUYQU010077323.1:0-26034 GCA_963574635.1 Cheracebus regulus
TCAGAAACAGAAAAGTCTTGCTTTGAATCCCAGTTGAGTTACTTAATGGCTACATGACCACTGCCAAGCTACTTAAAATTTCACAGGGAATTTCCTTACTTGTGGAAGTAGATAATGCCAAGTTATTGTGAGTTATAAGTAGAAGAGCTTATAGCACTGCCCCAGCCCAGGAGAGATATTTTCATAAGTCCATGACTTATTTAGATGCAGATTAAAATAGTCAGCAAGGTAAAGAAACTAATGACACAGCCAGCTGTCTTCAACAGCATGCCAAAGAGAAATCACACCATCTCAGGCAGTATTTGGTAAGGGCAGAAAAATGTCCAACACTTAGTTCCAATTCTTAACCTTCAAATTGCCCCCGAGTCTATTTTTAAAGTGTAAAAGTATGTGCTGACATACTTACATGCCAATTATTTAAAAGAGAAAATTCTACAGGTTAAGAACGGCCAATGACTCGGAATAACTTCCTAAATAATATCTATGGGCCCACAAAGAGATGAACCAACCTAAATGTATCACAAGCCATATTAATCAGCTGTGTAAGTGTGTATACAAAGGGTTGAGAATGTTCAATACGATATTTTAAAAATTTCTATTTGTTTCAAATTCATCTACAAACAAAATGCAACATGGAAAATCTTAAAATGGTTTAAAACCACATGCTGAAATATACAGTAAATTTTCAGGGCTTAGGAGATCAGCACAAACCGAAAGCCCCACAGTGAAGAGTATTAAAATGAACAATGGCAGAGACTCAAAGCACACCATTTTAAATGTACCTAATCCGTCGTTTTCCTCTTCGACTAGAAATCATTTCCCTCTCATCTTAAATAAGCAGCGCGTGTTCTAGCTCTGTCCTAGAAGATGAACTTAAAGGTCATAAACTTAGTTTGCAGCACTGAGATGAACTGATGATAAAAGTTCCAATCCACAATTAAATTTGGAACGTTTTGAGAAAACTTCCCGGGAAGGTGCTAATTCGCACGCCAGCAACTTCGTCGGTGGCTGAGAGGGGAAGACGCATCCTCATCCTTTATGGAAAGAGAAAGGGAAGGCGTGAGAGAAAAGCGAGACGAGGGGATGCAAAATGACAAAGCACCGCTTGTGTCAACAAATAAACGCCTGGTTTTACACTTCTGAAATTTCAATTTTCCCTTCGCCAACATCAATACATATCAAAGTACAGGGCAAGCGCCTGTGTTCGGAAGCAGAAAAAGGTGGAGAGAAAAGGAAAACACGTTTTCCTGTGCTCAACTCGCCAACATTCGAAATTCATTCATCCCCTCCCGCCCCCAAACTCGGGACATGGTATCATTTCCAAGGTAAGTCTGACGGAAACCACCGGACTCGTCTCGCGCTCGGCGTGGAGCTTCCGAGCCTTCCCCGCGCTCTCCGCCCCGTGGCCCTCCCGGGCAGTCCCGAGTACCCGCTGTTTCGGGGGCTCGCACGGGCTCGCGCCGAGTTCCTGGGAGGGGTCCTCGGGGCGTGACTCGGACCGCAGACCTCCCCTCGCGGCCGGTCTGGACCCCCGAGAGGTGCCTGCGGCGGCGGCCGAGCTCGCCCCGTCCCTCCGCGAGCGTCCGCCACCCGAGCCCTCAGCCCTCAGCCCCGGGACCGGGAGGGTCCCCTCAGTCCTCAGCCCCGGGCCGGGAGGGTCCCCTCAGCCCTCAGCCCCGGGACCGTGAGGGACCCCTCAGCCCTGGGACCGGCAGGGACCCCTCAGCCCTCAGTCCCGGCGCCGCGAGGGACCCCTGAACCCTCAGCCCTCAGCCCCGGCGCCGCGAGGGACCCCTGACCCCTCAGCCCTCAGCCCCGGGACCGGGAGGGACCCCTGAGCCCTCAGCCCTCAGCCCCGGCGCCGCGAGGGACCCGGTGCCCGCGCCGTCAGCCGGGCCGCGTCCGCCGCTGAGCTGAGCCCGGGGTGGCTGTCGAGCTGGCCGCCTACCTGGAGGGAGCACGGGCCGCGTCCACCGCGCGCTGCCGGGGTCCGCCGGGCGCGAGCAGCCCCTGGAGCGCGGAGCCGGCGCAGCGAGCGCCTCGCAGGAGCCCGGAGCCGGGAGCCGCCGGCCACACCCAGCCCCGCGCCTCCCAGCAGCGACTCCGCGCGCGCCGGGCCGGGCGGGGACGTGTCGGGGGCGCGCAGACCCTCGGAGCGCGCGCGGCCCGGGCCGGGGGCGAAGGGGGCGAAGGGGGCGGGCGCCGCGCGCGGCTTCTGCTTCCTAATTTCCGTCTCGTCTCCTGCCGCCAGGAGAGGAACGTCCACTCCCGCGGTTTCGTTTTCTCGGGGTGCGGCCCCGAGCCCGCCGCCGAGAAGCGCCCGTCTAAGTGGCGCGGCCCGTTTCCTGCCCGGCGCGGGCGGGCGCCGCGTGGCGGGAGCGGGAGCGAGAGCGAGGGGCTGCAGACCCCACGGTTCCCTCGAGCGCTCCCGCCCCGGGTTCTCCACGCCGCAGTCCGCCGAGGCCCGGAGTCGCGCGGCCGCCGCCAGCTGGAAACCGTGGGCGTCTCGGGCCCAAGTTTCTCGTCCCCAAACACCGATCGGGACACCTGCCTCCGAAAGTGCTGAGCGTGTTAGTGGAGCGACGCTGCACGAAGCCTGCCTCCAAACAAACGGCCTGCGCTGGGAAGTGATGCCCCATTGTCTCGGACAGCACGGGGAGGCCTTCCAGACCTGCCCGCCACGTCGCCCTTCTCTGCGGGGGTCTTACACCACATGCGTCTCCATCGAGGGTTTTTCCCCACACAGTTTCCTGGGTGTTTTGTGTTTAAAATGTCATAAAATAAATGCATCTGTCCCATGTGCTTCCTCTGTAGTCAGTACCGCCTGGGAGCATTTTTCCTCTCCCCACCCCCATTTTTCTTCTGAGTTCATTCCAGTTTGACAGACTGTTGCTATAGCATTCCTTCTCTGACGTCAAACAATTTAAAGAAACAGCCCTGGGTAGCGAAAACTGCAGAGGAGGTTTTGCTGGAGTTTCTGTGCCGGAGAAAGGTTCGAACAGCATCCAGCAGCTAACTTCACACCCGCGCAGCCTTCCGATACTTCCTCTCCAGCTGCGTCCCACTATCACCTGGAATAAGTCTATCAGTCCCTTGAAAGAGGTGATGCCATGATAGGCACACCCTGATGGCGACTGTGGAGAAAACGTGATGGTTTGTGGAAAAGCCAGGCCATGACAGACAGCAACAGCCGTGGTCCTAGGATAAAAAAACTGGATAGTTTCTTCCCCCAAATTTTCATTTTCACTAATATTAGAAGCATTTTTCTATTCAAAAGAAAGGGGAGAAATGCCAAATATTCTGCATATTGAAGTGTCAGAAGAGCTGGTTGGGACATTAGCATTTTGCATCTGTGGCTATGATTTAATTATTCAATCATGAGCTTTATCATTGTCATTTTTAGGAGGAAGCAAAGGGAAATAATTGCCTTGGTCCATAAATTGCCTATTATGGACCAGGCTCTCTGCTTTCTTATACTTAATCCTCGTAATTACCTTGAAATGTGAGTTTCATCCCCATTTTACAGATAAGCAAACTGATCCCCTCGTAAGATTAATTTATCAGAGTCATGAAGGTACTGGCAGAGCCTTGCTTGACATCAGATTGGATCAACTCCAAAGACCTCTCCCCTCCCTCCCTCCCTTCCTGCCTTCCTTTTATTCTTTCTTTCTTTCTTCCTTCCTTTCTTTCTTTCATTTTTCTCTTTCTTTTCTTTCCTTCTCTCTCTCTCTCTCTGTCTCTCTTTCTTTCTCAGAGTCACTTTTTCACCCAGGCTGGACTACAGTGGCACAATGTCGGCTCCGCCTCCAGGTTCAAGAGATTCTCATGTCTCAGCCTCCCAAATAACGAGGATTACAGGCATGTGCCACCACGCCTGGCTAATTTTTTGTATTTTCAGTAGAGACAGAATTTCACCATGTTGACCAGGCTGGTCTTGATCTCCTGACCTCAGGTGAGCCACCTGCCTCAGCCTCCCAAAGTGCTGGGCTTGCAGGCGGGAGCCACCATGCCTGGCCCCATATTCTTTCTTCAGATTATTTTCTGCCTTGTTCCTTGGGCACTTGCATTTACCAGATGCTATAATGCTTTGAGAGGTGGTTGCTGGGTTAAGATTATTTGTTGAAAAACAAGTTGCTGGTATTTAGGAAAACCCAGTGGGAGCACTGAGATCATCTATTCCAGAAAAGATGAGGGGACATGTAAATGAACAGCTCCCAAACATAAAATACAAAACCTGCAAAGATGTAACAAGAATTTGACTGTCTTCTGAAGAGTTTAGAAGAAACGATAACGTCAACCTTCCTGAAAATTTAATGTAGACAAAGAAATTACTAGAAGAATGAAGTCCAAGTATAGAAAAAGGAAAGTTTAATTATTATCCAAACGAATCTACTTCCAAGAATATTATATTTCTGTTTTGCCACACCTACTGCATATTTTTCTGGAAAAAAAAAACTTACTTGTTAAAGGACAAGCCTATACTGAATAAAGGACAAGCCTATACTGAAAATCTGAAAGTAATCTGAAGGTGGAGCTTATTAAAAGAATTTCATTATCAGGAACAATTTCATAACAGCATATTAATGCATCTGAGTGATCCAGCGATTCATACTTTTTCCAATTATAATGAAATCCATAAAGAACAAAAGAGAGGAAAAAAAGAAGGGAGGTAGAGAGAACAGTGAAGGGGTATGCTATTAACATTTCTGATGCCTGCTGGTTTGTGTAGGCAACTGTAGAGATGCGTCCTCCTTCTAAAGATTAAGCCCCATGATCTTTTGTTTGGGTGCCATTGGCTGATTATTAGATTTCTAACTCATTAGGCCCATGTACTCAAATCCTACTCTATTAAGAGAGCGTGGTGGGGTCCCTGCTGGAGAAACTTTGAAGACAAAATCCTCGTCTGTTTCATGTTTATGTCCCCCATAGTGTCGAACAGAGCACCTTGCACTTACTAGGTTCTGCACAAACAAATAAATGAGTGAATGCACTTGGTTGCCTGTTTTATGCAAATAACCTCCATACCTCACCCCATGCCCTACACTAGTCAGAATTACAGGATGGGAGAAAGTGATCATTGCTTTTCTAGGAGTTCAGTGACAGTTGCTTTTGCAGGGTGTTTTGCTTCACTATGATCAAATTCAGAGAGGCTCTGCTCCTGGTCGTATACTGGATGAACCTGAACGCTGTCCTCAGTGAGCTACCCTGTAATCCATAGCGCCTTAGGTTTGTATATCCTGCTTTTAAGGTTGACCCTAGAAATGGTCTCTCTTTTTTTTTTGATCCTACCTTGCTCTCAGACAATGCCAAGCACACCAGGAAGAACAGACCCATTCAAGTTAAAATATTTCAGTACTGCCCTGTATGTGTTGTATGCATTCCATTCTGTTGTGTTTGAAATGAGGCCAGACTATATACATGCAACATCATAAGCACAGTAACAGATTTTCTTTCACCCACAACAACATAAGTTATAAAATATTAAATAGAAATTGTCTAACAGGATCTACAGCACAGTTCCCCAAGGACATGAGAAGCAATTCCATAGAAGATCCTGTAAGAAGTCAGTCTACGTGTGGTTTCAGACAGACATCCTTGATACAGAGTAGTCATGCCCAAAGCCTTCCCTCTTGCTCACACACAATGCATTTTCCATATCAAAGTACAGTTTGTGGCTGGGCGCTGTGGCTCACTCCAGCACTTTGGGAGGCCGAGGCGGGAGGATCACGAGGTCAGGAGTTCGACATCAGCTTGGACAAGATGGTGAAACCCCGTTTCTATTAAAAATACAAAAATTAGCTATGCGTGGTGGTGGGTGCCTGTAATCCCAGCTACTTGGGAGGCTGAGACAGGAGAATTGTTTGAACCTGGGAGGCGGAGGTTGCAGTGAGCCGAGATCACACCACGGCATTCCAGGCTAGTGACAGTGAGACTCCGTCTCAAAAAAAAAAAAAAAAAAAAGTACAGTTTGTACTTTCAGTCACCTTTGCTGTAATCTTCGGACACTCATGATACAAATCAGTTATAGCTTTTGTCTCTTTACACTCAGGTTCTCATTAGCCATTGTAATTTGGAATCTGTCATCTGAGTGCATCCCAGTGAACTTAGGAGAAGCCAGTGACAGACGTGGAAGAGGGAAATGGAAGCATCTGGGCATACATCTGCTGCTCTAGGCCCTGTCGTTCAGGTCCCTGGAATCTATTATTGAAAAGGGACATGGCAAAGTGAAAAACACTAAACTGCACATCAGAAGACTTGATTTAGAGCTATGGCTCTGATACTCAATATCTGTGTGATCTTAAGCAGATCTTACCTTGCCCACATTCTGTCTTAATTATATAAAATGAAGGTGCTGAGTTCTAACATGATCAACAAATAGACTACATTGTTGCCATCTCTCAGTACTATGTCCAGGGATGACTTCACTAATCAATCATGGATTCTTGCCCTCTAAGCTTCATTCCATCCCAACAACTCTTCTGAACACCACATTTTCAATAGGAAGTCTGATCCGTTTAGGTGAGTAAAAACATGAGTTTAAAAATGAGATGATGTATTAGTTATCTATTGCTCTATACATTTCGCCAAACCTAGTGGATTAGGACAACAACAATTATTTAATTTGCTCATGAATTTCTAACGTGGGCAGGGCTTGGCAGACATGATCTCTGTTCCATGCAGCCTCAGATAGTTTGACTCTTTTTAAGATGGCTCTCTCACATGGCTGGCAAGTTGGTGCTGGCTGCTGGCTGGAAGATCAGCCAGGTGTGTGGGCAGAAACTTCAGTTCCTTTTCACATAGATCTTTTGACGGGCTACTTGGAATTCCTCACGTTAGAGTGGCTGTGTTCTAAGAGCAAGTGTTCTAAGAGAACAAAGAGGAAGTGCATAGCGTTTTTATGACTTAGCCTCAGCAGTCACATAGTATCGCTTCCACCATCTGCACTTGGTCTAGGCAGTCACAAATTCATGTGAGAGGGACATAGATCTTTCTTTCTTTCTTTTTTTTTTTTTTAAAAAGACAGGATCTATCTCTGCCACCGAGGCTGGAGGACAGTGGCACAATCTCGGCTCATTGCAACCTCAGGTGATTCTCAGGCCTCCCAAGTAGCTGGGATTACAGGCATGTGCCACCACATATGGCTATTTTTTTTTGTATTTTTGTAGAGATGGGGTTTTACCATGTTGCCCAGGCTGAACGGACTTATCTAGAGGAGCATGTTGAATGGTACATATCGTTGCAGCTATCTTCAGAAATATAATCTGCCACAAGCACATTTGCTAACCCTGGATGAATAATCGATGAGAATCCAACAATCTAAAATTCTGCCTTTCCATTGCTTCGTCCCATAAAGCATTGATTTCATTTACGCTAAGATGTTCCATTAGTTAGATATTTCAAACAATGGAAAATATCTTGTTTTCCTTACAAATTTGTTTTGGCTTTGCTTTCATTTTAAAAATTGTACTGTAAAATTAACCTTTTTTTTTTTTTTTTGAGACGGGAGCTCATTCTGTTTCCCAGGCTGGAGTGCAGTGGCGTGATCTCAGCTCACTGCAACCTCCACCTCCCAGGTTCAAGCAATTCTCCTGCCTCAGTCTCCTGAGTAGCTGGGACTACAGGTGCATGCCACCACACCCAGCTAATTTTTGCATTTTTAGTAGAGACGGGGTTTCACCATGTTGGTCAGGCTGGTCTCAAACTCATGACCTTGTGATCCACCTGCCTCGGCTTCCCAAAGTTCTGGGATTCCAGGCATGAGCCACCACGCCCAGCTGACCTTTTGTCTTTTAGTGTACAGATTCATGTAACTATCATCATAATCAGAACAGTTCCATTGCCCCCAAATCTCCCTCATACTATCCATTTACAGCCTTAATTATAGTCACCTCTCTTCTTACCATGACTCTTGGCAATCACTGACTTGCCCGCTAACCCTAGAGTTCTGTCTTTTTGAGGTTATCGTATAAATGGAACCAGACAGCGTGTGACCTTTGGAGACTGTCTTCTCTCACTTGGCCTGACACTTTGGCTCCGTCTTACTGCTGTGCAGCATTCCAAGGTACGGAAGTAGGCACTTGGTTTATCCATTTGGCAAACAGTTTTCTGATGGAAACAATTGTTTTGATCTGATACCAAGCCAGAAAGCCCGAACTTCAGTCTCTATTTAGGAGGTAAGAAAAGATGAAAAGGAGCCCTGTGGACCAACTCTTACTCTAAAATTTTTATTTGTTGGTAGAAATGCCAATCTCAGCATCATAAACGAAACAATTAAAGAACCTGCTCTTTAGAACAAAACTCTAAGATTAAGAGAATGATTTTGAATGCCTCTTCTTACCCCACGGAATATTTGAGAGAAAAAGGAGTCATGAATTCAGACTTCCTTAGCCATTTTAGCTAAATAGACCAGGATATCCAAATCATGTTTCCAAAAGCCCATTTCAGTTCTAAGAAAGTCAAGTGAAATTGTTCATGATAGCAAATTTAGTTAAGGTAGAGTGTATGATGTATTAAAGTTACATTCTACATGGTTTCTCCCTTGTATAATTATGCTCATTTTCTAGTGCCTAGAATGTAATACTGTACTTTGTGTGATCCAGAGGTTTATGACTGGATGACTATTTGATGCCAAACTCTTTCTCCCTGGGTCTCACTCATTTCTTGTCACATTCTAGCCACAGTGTTAGCACAGCACATGCAACCACCAATTTTATTCAATTAATGAGTGAGCAAATGAATACAGAGCTCTAAGAGAAAGTCTCTGGGAGCTCCATGTATTCATTCTTTTGTAAGAATGCACTCTCAGCTAAAAAGGTATCTTGATACCTATTTAAGAATGAATAGAGTCAGGCTAACAAAATGCTTGGTTCAACATTAATGCTTCTAGGAGTGGAATCTTTCCTTGGCAGGTGAGATAGTCAACCTGGGGTAGAAGTAGGGCATGAGTTCTAAGACTTGGGATGGTTTTTACAATTTTCCTTCACTTCGAGGTAGTAACATTTGAGCACGGGGCTACCTTTTCAGCTCCACATTTCCTTGTGCCATCATTTGAGGTTTTTTTTTTTTTTTTTTTGAGGCAGAGTCTTGCTTTGTCACCCAGGCTGGAGTGCAGTGGTATGATCGTGGCTCACCGTAACCTCTGCCTCCCAGGTTTAAGCAATTCTCGTGCCTCCGCCTCCTGAGTAGCTGGGTTTACAGGCGCCCCACACCACGCCCAGCTAATTTTTGTATTTTTAGTAGAGAAGGGGTTTCATCATATTGGCCAGGCTAGTCTCTAACTCCTGACCTCGTGACCCACCCATCTCAGCCTCTCAAAGTGCTGGGATTACAGGCATGAGCCACCACGCCCAGCCCAACGTGATGTGGGGAGGGGTGGGCCGGGGAGCTGCTGTAGCACTTCATCATCCAAATAGCAGCAGATAAGGGCTTCTGGGGCAATTCACTCTCCTCAGGGACCAGGAGTGAGAGAAAACAGCTCTGTCATCACAGTGTGATACAGTCCCCTGTTTTCAAGTGTTCTTTGGGAAAACGCAGCCCTTTGAATTTGAACCACAGTATTGGCAGGATAAGGATGATTTAAACAAGAACTGCTTTTTTCTTCTTTAAAATGGCGTTGGCAACAGCAAAACAAAAAACTATTATTAACTATTAGGACCAAATATATTCGTTTCTCCGTATCCTTGGCATGGTGGTTCCAGGACCCCTGCGGATACCATAGTCTGGGGATGCTCACGCTCCTGATATAAAATGGTGTGGTGTCTGCACAGCCTGTGCATAGCCCCCTGTAAACTTTAAATCATCTCTAAATTGCTTATGATACCTAACACAACATAAATGCTGCCTAAATAGTTGTTAGGCTGTATTTTTAAAATTTTATATTCTTTTTATTGTTCTATTATTACTTTTAACTTTTTGCAAATATTTTTGACCTGAGCTTGATTGAATCTAAGGATGCAGAAGATATGGAAGGCTAACTATATCTGTAAGTAGATATCAAAAATGATCTAGGCACAGTGCAGAATTGGAACTTTTTAACAGAAACAATCTGCCTTTATTTCCTACTTCAGGATTTCCCCTTTGATATCTTTTATATTTAACATACATTTACGGAGCATTCAGGAGACAGCACTTCACATCACCTAACCTCATTTACTCCAGACAACAGATTTGTAAGGGGATATTATTATTCCCATTGCGCTAAAGAATGATTTAGGCTCAGAGAACTGTGCATCTTGCTGAAGGTCCTAAAGCAGTGCAGGGGTGGGCGCGGGGAGGTCGGGTCCTCCTTACTCTTCCCAGCCCCCATCTTCAAGTCATCCAAGCTCCCACAGTAACTAGACAACCTAAGGAAAGCGTGTGCTTGCTGTGCGAATGAAACTCCAAAAGGCTTCAGCAACACAGCAGCCCCTCAGACTTCTACATTGAATCAAACAGCTGATCAATGCCGGCACTGACACACGGAGACAGAACTTTCTGACCTGATGCTGCGGTGTGTTCTTATTCCTGCTCTTAGAAGCCTACCTTGCAACAGTTCCACAACTGCTTTCATTTAGGTTTCATTGTGAATATTGTATTTCCTGCTTAATAAACCAGAGCACAGTCTCCAGTAAATGAATGCCTCAGAAGTTTTTCTATCTCACCAGTTGGATCTCATAAACAAAAATCAGGTAGGTGAATTTGACCAGCCCATCCTCACCCAATTTGCCCCAACTTTTAACCCAAATCCCAGAGATTTCACAAATTCATTCAATCTGGAAACATCAATTTCTCAGCTAATCTTTCCCCGCCTTTTCCCATTATCAGGATCAGCTACTTACTGTTCTTCCTGTTTTGCTTCAACAGAAATAAATTTGAGTTCTTATTCTGTCAGATGGATTTCCAAGCTTAAAAGCTTTGAATCAGAATGACATTAATCCTACTTTTTCTGCAATGTGGCATTATTGCTTGTTACAGATATTCGCACTGTTCCCCCTTACTTTCTGAGAATTTCATGGACTTTTCTTCATTGCAAATGAGTCTGTATTAGGGTGTTTTATATTTTCTCAAGAAATCAGAAACCTCATCGTTAAAAGTTTCACTTTTGCAAAGAAAATTCTAGTCCACTTGTCAATTTCTATAAAATCTTATTTATAATCAAAATCAGAATTCAACTAACACATTATTAGTATTGCAGGAAGATAAGTATATCTTCTGGAGAGACCGACCCTAAGGCAGCTGCACCAGTCTCTGCAAGAAGGTTCCTCTTTGGTGACAGTGAGTCAGATATGTATTAAATCAGAAATGAATTTCAGAAGAAAAAAAATTTTGTCATCTTATGAATAAATGTTTCATCTTGGTTTAGTTGATAAAGCAGTAGCTCTAAAAATAAAACTTACTGTAGTTTTATTCTTTTTTCTTTTATTTTAAAAACTGAACTCTTAACCTTGTTTTTTTGCATACCTAAATAATTCCTTTTTTTTTTTTTAAGATAGAATCTCACTATGTTGCCCAGACGGTACTCAAATTCCTGGACTCAAGCGATTATCCTGCCTCAGCCTCCCACATAGCTGGGACTACAGGTATGGCCACCAATCTATTCTATAGTCAAATATAATTTTTGATCTTTTATGTTTTCCTTTTCACAAAAGTTTATTCTTTTTTTTTTTTAAGACAGGGTTTCACCATGTTGGTCAGGCTGGTCTTGAACTCCGGACCTCAGTTGATTCGCCCGCCTTGGCCTCCAGAGTGCTTGGATTACAGGCGTGAGCCACCACGCCCGGCCAAAAGTTTATTCTTAATTGTACAACAGGCTCCAAGACCACACTTCCTTTCAGCTATAGGTGGCAAAAGACATTGTGGCAGGGAGTACAGATGTTTAAATACAAATGAAATCAGTGGTCACCATTGCCTCAGGCACAAGGAACAGCTTACTTTTCACCAGATTTCTGAATTCCACCTGTGTCCAGGGGCCCCTTCTCCATGGCCTTCACTTTTAGCTCCTCGAGTTTTTTCTACCTCTTTTTCTTTCTGCTTGAAAGCCCTGTCTTCCTCGTCCATCTTCTTGGCCCATGTCTTGGGCTGTTTCAGAGGCTTCTTGCCCCCTTAGCAGATAATGTGCCTGCCACCCCTTCCCCAGACCCTGACACTGGAAATCCTAATATATAATTTTAAAAAATTATTTTAGGAATTAGTATTTGGAAGGAATTGCTAGGTTGAAGAGATGGTAAGCTAATTGTTTGGGTCTACATATGAGCTGAAATACGAATTTCAAGAAAGTTTAAATGTCCACGAAATTAGACTTGGCTTTTCAAAATGTTCACATTGACAATGATTGCCTAATAAACCTATGCTTCTAGACTAACTGAAAACAGATTTTTTTGCTGCCTCAACCTTCAACTACTATGACATTTTGTATATTTCAATGATATTTATTAAATTCTACTTTTACTGTGTAATGAGAGTCTTAAACATAGAAAAAAAGGCTGATGCATCTGTGATCCATCATGGCACCAAATAGCGCTTTCTGCTTTTCCTTGCCTAATCCATCCAATATATTATTGCCGAATTCACTTTCCTAAAATTTAGCTCTGATTAAGTCCCTTGTTGGCTAAGCACTTACTAGTTGTTTACTGAATTAGATGTTCCTGCTCACCTGGCATAGCCTTCCATAATCTGGCCCCAACTTGTCCTTTCTAGCTTTATCTCTATGGTATTTTCCACCGAAACTTGGCTCTTCCTAATTCTGAGAAGAGGTGCTGGGGTTTCCCTTTGTGTGTGTGAGTGTGAGTGTGTGGGTGTGTGCGTGCGCGTGCACGCTATTCTCATGAACTGCAGTGTCTCATACAGAGACCAAACTCAAACCAAGTTCACAAAGCCACGTCTGGCTTAAACTACTCTTCTGTACTTAAGTCACTATAACCCATTTTGGCTTGAATTATAATAGTCTGTGTGCTTATTTTGCCTCCCAGATTTGACAATAAGCATGGCATACTTGAAAGAACATGAGCTATGGGGTCAGAAAAACTTAAGTTCATATCTTGCCTCTGTCACTTATGAGCTGCATGACTTCAGAGAGGTAACCTACTTTTCCTGAACTGCTTTTTTTTTTTTTTAATCTATTTAAAATAATTGGTTGGCTGGGAATGGTGGCTTACACCTATAATCCCAGCACTTTGGGACGCCAAGGCAGGCAGATCACCTGAGGTCAGGAGTTTGAGACCAGCCTGGCCAACATGGTGAAAACCCATCTCTATTAAAAACACAAAATTAGCCGGGTGTGGTGGTGGGTGCCTGTCATCTGAGCTACTTGGAGGCTGAGGCGGGAGAAACACTTGAACCCAGGAGGTAGAAATTGCAGTGAGCCAAGATCACACCATTGCACTCCAGCCTGGGTGACAGTGAGACTCCATCTCAAAAAAATGAGAATAATATTGGTTCACTTCCCTGTTCTCTTGTATTTGGAGGTATCACAACACCGTTTTAAGTAAAAAGATTCTTCAGCAGCCAACCCAACCCCATTTGTGAAGAGCATAAGCGACAAAGACAGAGGGAGGAAACAGGGGCTCCTGAAGGGAAAAAGGAAGATTGAACTGAAAGTCTAGAGAGGCTCAGAGAGAAACGATCGGTATGCGTCAGAGGTGTTCAGCTGAGAAAGGAGAGTGGAAGAACAGTGTTGTTTTGTTTTGGGTGCGATCACTGGAAGGAGTTGTATCAATGGTCTATATATTCACTGGGTCAGGAAGCAATGTCTGTAGTCACTCGAAACAAAGCCCCTGAGAATCAAAAACTCCACTCACTTCTCTCTGAGTCTGCCCCCTCCTGCGATGTCTTTCAGAAATAAAACATTGAAAAGAAAAAGGACCATCCAGCATATGTTGGGAAATTAGCTATCTTGTCTCCCAAAACAGAAGACATTTCTCATATTGTTCAAGAACAACTTTCTGAAATAAATTTGCCATTATTTCCACAAGAGAGGGAAATAACTAATGTGTATATTAATAATGGTAAAGAGAACAACCCGAGACATTTGTGTTTGTATTTATTATGAGCCAAGCACTCTGCCATGTGCTTAGGAACATTATCTTGTGTGATCTTTTCAGTGGCCCTCTATGGGAGACTTTATTCATTTATTTATTCATTTTATTTTACTACTACTTTTTGAGATGGAGTCTCGCTCTGTTGCCCAGGCTGGAGTACAGTGTTGTGATCTCAGCTCACTGCAGCCTCTGCCTCCCAGATTCAAGGGATTCTCCCGCCTCAGCCTCCTGAGTAGCTGGGATTACAGGCGTGCACCACCACACCTGGCTAATTTTTGTATTTTTAGTAGAGGCGGGTTTCACCATGTTGATCAACCTGGTTTCGAACTCCTGACCTCATGATCTGCCTGCCTCAGCTTCCCAAAGTGTTGGGATTACAGGCGTGAGCCACTGCGCTTGGCCAGAAGACTACTTTATTCATGCCACAGATGAAGAAACTGAAGAGGTTAAAAGATCTGGCCCAAGAGCAAAAAGATTTGTATCTACGTGTTGGATCCTAAAACTCGTCTAGTATGCCATTATAAACTAGTGATGAGCTGCGGCTGACTACCCAGAACAAGAAAATGCAGATTTCCACAAGCAAAATTGCAGGGGAATCAGGCAGCCCTTCCTGGGCGAATGCTAGTTACCTTCACAGTCTCTTTCAGCCCTTCATGGAGTCTCTTAAATTACTGTTACCTCAAACAGTTGTCTTTCCTAATTGTCAAATGACCTTGCTACTCAGAGTACTCCACGAAGCTTGTCAGAAAGGCAGACTCAAAGCCCCTGGCCAATACTGAACTATACACTTAATATTTGCTAAGGGAATAGATCTTAAATGTTCTCACTAAAAAGAAGGGCTTGGGTAACTATGACAAACGATAGATGTGTTAATTAACTTGATTGTGGTAACCATTTCACAATACATATGCATATCAAATCATCACATTTTATACCTTTGTAAACCAAAAATAAAATTCTAAGCCCCCCAATCAACTGAATGAACCTATCCTCTCTGCCAAGGGCATCCAAAGTTAACTTGGGGCTGGGCGCAGTGGCTCACGTCTATAATCCCAACGTTTTGGGAGGCTGAGGAGGGAAGATCACTTGAGGCCAGGGGATCAAGATCTGTCTAGGCAACATAGAGAGATTCCATCTCTACTAAAATTTGAAGATATTAAACAGGTGTGGTGGCACGTGCCTGTAGTCCCAGCTACTCCGGAGGCTGAGGTGGGAGGACTCCTTGAATGCAGGAGTTGGAGGTTGCAGTGAGCTATGATTGTGCCACCACTTTCCAGCCTGGGCATCAGAGCAAGACCTTGTCTCTAAAAAACAAACACAAAGTTAACCTGAAACACTAGGTCAAGCCATGATGAGAATGGGTGGTGCGACATGCCTCAACTCTCCTCCCTTTGGAATTCAGGCACAACTGACCAGCACTGACAATAAAACAGAAACCTTAAGATGGACAAAGCAGTCTGTAGCAATAAGATGGCAGCATGACAGATAGCAGTCCCTGAAAGAACTCAAAGTATTTTACCCTAATATATATTTCTTTGACATATTTTGAAATGGCTCTGCAAAGCTATCTCTTGTGGGGAAACATTTATATTCTGTAAAGAATCCTTTTCTCTTTCTGGGTCTTTTTCCTGACACAGGAGAAAATTATTAATAACTGAGTCTGGCACCTTTTGAAGTCTGATAGGAAACATTTACAATCTATTCTCTCTGAAGCCTGCTACCCCGGGGCTTCATCTGCATAATAAGAATCTTGGTCTCCACAGCCCCGTATCTTATCCCAGACCCTTTCTTTTATGGATTCTAGATCTTTTAGATAAACCTCTTTAACCAATTGCCAATCAGAAAATCTTTGACTCCACCTATGACCTGGAAGGCACCTGCTACGCTTCTTAGAGTTGTATCCTTTCTGGCCCAAACCAGTGTGCAGCTTACATGTACTGATTGATGTCCTGTATCTTTCTAAAATGCATGAAACCAAGCTGTAGCCTGACCTTGGGCAGGTGTTCTCAGGACCTCTCGAGACTGTGTCATGGGCATGTCCTTAACCTTTGCAAAATAAACTTCTAAAGTGATTGACACTTGTCTGATATAACTTTTGGTTTATACCTTAAATATATACAATTTTATTTGTCAATTATACCTCAATAAAGCTGAAAAAATGAGATAAACCCCATGTGAAAGAGTAAAGGACAAGTAGAACAAATAATTTTTGAATTGAACAAAAATAGGAGAGGCCTGCACAACACATTATGAAAATATATTCTAAGATTATTACTGTATTGGTACAGAAATAGGTAGATGTGTTAAGATCAGATCTGCATGGCACATTATTGAGTGAAAAAATAAGATGCAGACTAACTTCAGTTACAAATGTTAATCACACCATAACATAGCAATAGTAAAAACATTAAAAAGTCCTATGTAATTTAAAAGCACATTAAAGCTTGAGAAACAATGATGAATACGGTCCCTTCCATGAGGATTCTAAGGTTCTAAACCTTAGGAAACTATACTTTCCTCTCCCTCTCTCTTTCCAAAACAGTCTTGGTCATTTGGGTTTCTCTATTTAGTAAAGATTTGGGCAAATACAGTTTTGGAAAATGCAAAAGCATACGAATGTTAATATGGTTGCAAGAAAGTTCTGAAAGTAATGGCATCTTCTCTGCCTTTAATATACTGAGGCCAAGGGAGCAGTCTTATGCAGTCATGTGTTACCTACCAATGTTTCAATCAGCTATGGACTGGATATTCACAGTGATTCCATAGATTACAAGGAAGCTGAGAAACTCCTATCACCAAGTGACATCGCAACACGGTAGTGCAGCTTGTGTGGTGACGCTGGCGTAAACAAACACTGCGCTGCCAGTTGTATGAAAGTATAGCAACACCATCAGGTAGATACAGTATACAATATCTGATAACAAGCAACTGTGTTGCTGGTTTATATATTTGCTACACTATGCTTTTTATTGCTATTGTTGACTATACTCCAACTTATAAAAAGAAAACAGTTAACTATAAAACAGCCCCAGCTGGCCTGCGCAGGGGCTCACGCCTGTAATCCCAGCACTTTGGAAGGCTGAGGTGGGTGGATCACGAGGTCAAGAGATCGAGACCATCCTGGCCAACAGAGTGAAACCCCATCTCTACTAAAAATACAAAAATGAACCAGGCATGGTGACGGGCGCCTGTAGTCCCAGCTACTAGGGAGGCTGAGGTGGGAATGGCTTGAACCCGGGAGGCGGCGGTTGCAGTGAGCCGAGATCACACCACTGCACCCCAGCCTGGGAACAGAGTAAGACTCCATCTCAAAAAAAAACAAAACAAAACAAAGCAAAACAGTCGCAGCCAGGTCTTTTAGGAGGTATTCCAGAAGAAAGCATGGTTATCAAGGAGGTGACAGCTCCTTGTGTGTTATTGGCGCCTGCAGCCCTCCAGTGTAAACAGCAGGGTGTGGAGGAGGGAGACAGTGATATTGACGATCCCGACCCTGTGCAGGCCTAGACTGTTGTGTTTGCATCTACGTTTTCAACAAAAATTTACGAAGTTAAAAAAAATTTAATTGAAAGAAGCTCAGAGAATGAGGATATAGAGAAAGAAAATATTTTATACAGCTATACAGTGTGTCTGTGTTTTAAGCTAAGTGTTATTACAACAGAGTCAGAAAGTTAAAAAATAATTTAAAAGTGTATAAGGTCAAAAAGTTACTGTAATCTAAGCTTAATTCATTATTGAAGCAAGAAAATATTTTTATAAATTTGGCGTAGCCTAAGTGTACAGTGTTTACGAGTCTGCAGCAGTGTGTAGCAACTGTCCTAAGCCTTCACATTCACTCACCACCCGCTGACACCCAGAGCAACTTCCAGTCCCGCAAGCTCCACTCATGGTAAGTGCCTTATACATGTGTACCATTTTTAATCTTCATACTGTATTTTTATGGTACCCTTTCTCTGGTTAGATACACAAATACCATTATGATGTGACTGCCTACAGTATCAGTACAATGCCCTGCAGTACAGGCTTATAGCCTAGGAGCAACAGGCCATACCTGCTAGCCTAGCTGTAGTAAGCGCTTGCATCTAGGTTTGTGCAAGTACATTCTACGATGTTTGCAAAATGACAAAATCACCTAAGGCTGCATTTCTCAGGATGTATCCCTATGGTTAAACAATGCATGACTGTAATTAGAAGTTATTTTCTAGTCACCCATAGTTGACTTTTTGACGTGAATAGTATTCCTCTCATATAAAACAGCTATGGGATGCACAGGTGAAAATAGACTTTGAGGAGGCAAAATGGAGAGAACGTTGGTAGCAGAATTTTAAATTTTAAATAAAGTAGGTATTTGCTTAGGACAGCCTTTCTGCAAGACAAACTGTCAATGTGTATTAAAAGCGTTTTGACTTTGACTTAGATCCTAAAGATGCACACAAAGATTAATGAATTAAAATTTTGTATGTGCCAATTATTTATATCAGAGAAAACTTATAAATATAATAATATGCGATTAACTGAATTATGATCTAGCCACATAATAGAACATAATCAGTCATAAATACTATTTTTATTTGGGAAAAACTCACTATATGCTAAATGTAAAGGTAAACTCACAAAATGAAAATAGATTATGTGCCTTTCAGTCTAGAGTGCAGACTATTACACCACGGAAGCCCTCTTGGATTATGTGCCTTTCAAAGGGAGGCAAAGAAAAAATTTAATACCAATTTTATGCAAAAACATTTATATAGCGATAATAACTGAAAAGATATACCAAAATATCAACATTAGTTATTGCTCAGTTTTAAACTGTGGATACATTGGATTAATTTATAATTTTCAATATTTGCCAAATTTTCTTATAATGAACACATATTGTTTCTTTTTCTTTCCATATTTTTATTTATTTATTTATTTTTGAGACAGGGTCTTGCTCTGTTGCCCAGGCTGGAGTGCAGTGGTGTGATCTCAGCTCACTGCAGCCTCAACCTCCCAGCCTCAAGTGATCCTCCCATCTCAGCCTCGTGAGTACCTGGGACTACAGGTGTGTTTCATGACAAACCCAGCTATTTTTTTGTATTTTTTGTAGATACATGGTTCCGCCATTTTAAAAAGACTGGTCTCAAACTCCTGGACTCAAAGGATCTGCCTGCACCGGCCTCCCAAAGTGCTGGGATTACAGGCGTGAGCCACTGCACGAGCCCATGAACACGTATTACCTCTATCACTAAGAGAAGATGTTTCAATAACACCAAAACGTATGGTTAGTACTCCTTGATTTTTGCTTCTGATTTCAAGTCTTGAGTGGGAAAAGGGAGCATACCTCTGATGGAGCATTCTATCGCTTTTTCTACTCACCACCACTGATTTGGAAGAAGTCACCCTCCAAGGACACCATAGTCACTCTTTGAAAATGACAAAAGTCTGACTACAGACATCCCTTCCCTTATTCTTCTGCTAAATTCTAGAATACAATAGTAATTCTTTGCAAGGTCAAAAGCCCATTTCCCTTACTGAAGGACATTTTTTAAAAAACTTTTTATTTTGGAATAATTATAGACTCACAAGAAGTTGCAAAAATACAAAGCAGTCCTTTGTACCCTTCACCCACTTTCCTCCTGAAGCAACTTTTTAAATTATGAATTATTTCATTAATTTTATTCTTTTTTTTTTTTGAGACAAGGTCTCACTTTGTCACCCAGGCTGGAGCGCGGTGGCAATGATAACAGCTCAATGAAGGCTTGACCTCCTGGGCCCAAGCAATTCTCCCATCTCAGCCTCCCAAAGTGCTGGGATTTCAGGCAAGAGCCACCACGTCTAGCCAATTTGGTTTTTTCTTACAGTTGAGATGCGTGCTGGGGAGCAGTGTCAGTTCTGAAGGCAAATCTAATAGTCTATTCTGTTTCTCTACTTTGAAAACACAGAAATCACTTTTTTCTAAGTTCCTACAGTTTATTCTGAGTCACAGATGTTTGAAAAGAAATTCCAGCCTGTTCTTTTATAAAGTTCTACTGCAATATCAGCACATAAATGTAACCACTGGGTTGTAGTTTCGGTTTAAGAGTGCATTTGTGCTACACTTCTCCATTATATAAAATTACTCAGCACTGGCAATTACTCTCTCATTTCTGGCAATATTTAATTAGCTTTGTAAAATGCCTTGACATGTAAATGCTTTAAGCTGTGAAACATAAAGCAGGATATACTCCTCTGGTAATACTTTATCCAGTACTAAGTGGAGTGTATTTTTCTCCTTGTCACCCCCGAATTGCACTGTCTTGCAATATATAAAACTCAGGGTTGGCTGGGTCCAGTGGCTCATGCCTGTAATCCCAGCACTTTGGGAGACTGAGGCGGGTGGCTCACTTGAGCTCAGGAGTTTGAGACCAGCCTGACCAACATGGTGAAATCCCGTCTCTACTAAAAATACAAAATTAGCCAGGCATGATGGCAGGTGCCTGTAGTCCCAGCTACTCAGGAGGCTGAGGCAGGAGAATGGCTTGAACCCAAGAGGCAGAAGGTGTAGTGAGCCAAGAATGTGCCACTGAGACTCCATCTCAAAACAAAACAAAACAACAAAGACTCAGTATCATGCACTTTAAACATCACCACTTTAAAACCATGTTTAAGCTGCTATTCCTTGACTCTTAAATCCCTTTCTGCTATCCCTGCTCTTTGGAAAACTTACATTTCAATTTTGCAGTTGTGATATATATTTTTCCTCTAACCCATTGTAAAATCGTATTCAAACCATTACAATCCCCTTAGAGAAGTTTGGAGGACATCATTGAGGAAGTATTGTTAATAGTAAGAGCCACTTGGCTAATTTAAAAGACTTGCAGTAGCAGCATCAGAAGATGACTCATCCATGTCACTCACCAGTTGTGTCATCCTGAGTAAGTCATTTAATTACTCTGTGCTTTATTTCTCATCTCTGAAATGAAGCTGATAATCACCTAGGCTACTTCCCTTCCATTATGATTTAGGGACAAACTAGAAGCACATAATAAGGCAAACAAGGTCTAACCTAATTCCAGGGGTGCATATTTAAACTGAAATTTGAAGAAAGTAGAGGGAAAGAAAGGAAGAGTTGGTGAGCAGTGTCATGTGGAAGACAGATGTACCTGTAAAGTGTTAATTTTCGGGTTAGGGTTGGGGCATTGCAAATCCACTGTGAATGAAGGGACAAGGAAGCCGAGAGTGAAGACGGATTCGGATACAGGTTCTGGGCAGGGCACGGTGGCTCATGCCTGTAATCCCAGCACTTTGGGAGGCCGAGGCAGGCAGATCACTTAAGGCCAGGAGTTCAAGACCAGCCTGGCCAACAGGGTGAAACCTTGTCCCTACCAAAAATACAAAAATTAGCTGGGCATGGTGGTCGGCCCCTGTAATCCCAGCTACTCAGAAGGCTGAGGCAGGAGAATCACTTGAACCTGGGAGGTGGAGGTTGCAGTGAGCCAAGATCACACCACTGCACTACAGCCTGGGCAACAGAGCAAGACTCCATCTCGAAAAAATAAATAAAATAAAAAGATGCATGTTTTGTAATTTGCCTTTCCTTTGGTAATTGTAAATATTCTTCAAGTCATTCTTCTGTTAAAATTTAAAAAATAATCCTGTGTTTATTTACTGAATAAATCCCTTATTATGTGGACATTTCTTTGCTGATTTTGCATTGCTCTCCATCTTACTATTGTGACATTTCTTTCAGGAACTCTTAACCCAGCTTTTCCAGTTTCCAGCTATTAGCATTCACTTGTGCCTAAAGTTGCAGAGTCTTTGTATATCTTTTGGCTAATACACAAACATGAACAGAAAACAAGAGTATCCCTGACATCTCCTACAGTAAGCCAGTGAGACATCAGAGGGTTCCAGAGGAATTTCAAGAGGAACTCCTGGTGACACAGGACAAGTTTTGATCCTATTTCACTGGTGTGACAAAGCGCAAGCACAGTGAAGCCCAAAGAGAGGATCTGAGGAGGTTGACACTGACTGGCCCATTTTTAAAAACAAAAGTTTTGCCCCAAATCCAGCAAGCTGAGTAGACATGCAAACTGCTGCACTGCTCTGAGCTGCATTACTAGGGAAAACCTAAGGTGTAAGAAACAGCTTTAAATCAATCATTAGAAGGTTGTCTCGCCCTGTGAATGGTGAGCCTGTGACTGCAAATTAGAAAAATAAAACCAAAACTGTTTAAACATTGGACCTCACAAAATAATCCATCAACTTCTTTTAAAAACATATTGGCATAAACCAACCTGGAGAAATTGGGCCTGTAATTAGACAACACGTCTATTTAAAAATGCCTCTTCTAAGGAAAATTTAAGACAGAGAAAGCTTTCATCCAAAGCATGGGACATTTCATTATTTCAAAATCTAACCAAGTCCATTTTAAATAAGAGTCATTTAGTGCAAAATGTGCTTACTATGAATGTCTTTAGACTTGGAAAGCAAAATATAGACTATTTAATAAGCCAGTTCCTACCAGTGTTTAACAAAGAAAGGCGTACTGTTAACTGCAATGAATATGCTACTAACATTTGGAGGAAGAAAGATTATACAACCGTAGTCTTATCATATCATCTTATTTTGTTAGAGAAATCTTCAAGTGTTATAAGCACCAAAAATTAAATGTTTTTAAACAGGTCACATATGGTGAGAATTGAAAATAAAATCCTAATCCTCCAACTGACTAAAAGACCCTCTCTTCGCCAAGGGAACCCCAGAGAAACCATGAAAACTGAGTCCCAGCCGTGACCGCAAGGCAGGTCGGATCCCCTCACTTTGCAGTTTAGAAGCAGCAACTGACTGGCATTAATGTTAAGAGATCGTAAGGCTGACAGAACAGTGGCAATAAGATACCAAATTATAAATAAGACCTAAAGCCATGCCAAGCAAAGGTTAGGCATGCACTCCTATATGTAAGAAATAAACTAATTTATAACTGCCACAAGGTATTTTTTTTTCTAGCAGCTAAACAAGCACTGGCCTCAAGATAAGCAATATTAAAACACCTGCAGCTTGGCCAGGTGTGGTGGCTCGTGCTTGTAATCCCAGCACTTTGGGAGGCCGAGGCAGGCAGATTACTTGAGGTCAAGATTTCGAGACCAGCCTGGCCAACATGGTGAAATCCCGTCTCTACCAAAAAATACAAAAATTACCCAGGCATGGTGGTGCATGCCTGTAGTCCTAGCTACTCAGGAGGCTGAAGTGAGAGAATTGCTTGAACTCTGGAGGCAGAGGTTGCAGTGGGCAGAGATCCCGCCACTGCGTTCCAGCCTGGGCGACAGAGTGAGACCCGGTCTCAAAAAAAAAAAAAAAAACAAGAACAAACCACTTTCAGCTCATCCACTGACAGACACTGAATAACTGACCCTCCTGTTCCGAAAGCCATAACTATAGCCTGGATTGGACAAGACTGATTTCCGTAGCTTTCTCCCCGTAAGAGAGTACGGAGCAGGGACTGGCTCTGATATGTTGACAGAGGCTCCATGTTTGCAAGCCTTTGAGTCCCTGCTTTTGACATATAGGGCCTCACTCTAATGCATTTAATGTTAAGTCTCCACGCCACAGTGAACATGGGATGCAAGCAATGTGTGTGTTTCTCCAGTATGCATGCGTTAGGACACCCTTCACGAATATTCATAACTCCTCCTGTAACCTGTTGAGTATGTATGTTAAGCCAACTTTCAGCATAAATTCCTATTCTAATCCCTCCTCCTTGGAAGTACCTGCTTCCAGCTTCAACTAGAGGCTACACTTCCTGCCTGCAGGTTGTGATCCCTTTCTTAAGACATAAAGCTTACCTTTGAAAACCGGGAGCAGTGCGCACGCCTGTAATCCCAGCCCTGTGGGAGGCCGAGGCAGGCAGATCACAAGGTCAGGAGACCGAGACCAGCCTGACCAACATGGTGAAACCCTGTCTCTACTAAAAATACAAACATCAGCCAGCCGTGGTGGCGCATGCCTGCAATCCCAGCTACTCAGGAGCCTGAGGCAGGAGAAACGCTTGAACCCGGGAGGCGGAGGTTGCAGTGAGCCGAGATGGCGCCATTGCACTCCAGCCTGGGTAAAAAGAGTGAGACTCTGTCTCAAAAAAAAAGCTCTCCTTTTAAAATTTATAAATTGTGTGATTTTGAAACTGACAATGGGACCAATGCTAGATTTGAAATCTAAAATGCTCTAATTATAAAGAATAAATTTTAGTTATAAAAGGTGATTATTTTATGACCAAGAGTTCATGACTCGAAAATAACTATCTTGGCCAGGCATGGTGGTTCAGACCTGTAATCTTAGCACTTTGGGAGGCTGAGGGGCAGAGTGCTTCAGCTCAGGAGTTCAAGACGAGCCTGGGCAACATGGTGAAACCCCATCTCCACCAAAAATACCAAAAACGTTGCCAGGCGTGGTGGTGCGTGCCTGTGGTCCCAGCTACCTGGGGGACGGGGGCAGGAGGATCGTTTGACCCCGGGAGGTTGAGGCCGCAGTGAGCCAAGATGGCATCACTGCACTCCAGCCTGGGTGACAGAGTGAGACCCTTATCAAAAAAACAAAAAACAAACAAAATAAAATAACTTTCTCTATTTTAATTCGAAATTATTAATTTTATCAGAAAATCATTGTGAATTTTCAGTTCAGGAACATAAAACATTTATAAATACCATATCAATTAAAAGGCATAGTTTTTTAATGGCTATGCTATAGCTAACATTCAAATAGTTTAACGTATTTTACCATAAAATTCACATTATACAATTTGGTTATTGAAATAAAAAATGGAAAATAAAATGCTTCGCAGAATATCAATTCCACAAGTGAACATACTGGTTTCTCATTATGTTTATCTCTTAGCCTCCAGTCAGCTAAGGCATACAAAGAAATACAAGTTGCATAATTCTTACTATGACATCAGTGCAATGGTCCTAGCACTTTGGGAGTCTGAGGAGGAAGATTGTTTGAGGCCAGGGGTTCAACACCAGCCGGGGCAACAAAGCAAGACCGTGTCTCTACAAAAATAAAAATAAAAAATTAGCTGGGCATGGTGGTACATGTCTACAGTCTCAGCTGCTGAGGAGGCTGACCTGAGATGGATCACTTGAGCCCAGGAGTTTGAGGCTACAGTGAGCTATGATTCTGCCACTCTACTCTAGCCTGGGTGACAGAGTGAGACCCTATCTCTAAAAAAAGGGTTTGTCGGAGAAAGATCCAAGATGGCCACGTAACAGCAGCTCAGGATTGTAGCTCCCAGTGAAAGCGCAGAGAGTGAGTGGACGCCGCAATTGCAGACGAATTTTTGTTGCCTACAGACTGGGAGATTCTGGGCAGAAAAGCCCCACGGGGTCACCAGCGCAACTCTTTTGGCTGGTACGGCTGTTTTGCCGGCACCCTGGTGTGGCGCTTCTCGGTGCAGAGTATATGGGACTGGGTGCCCTTTTAGTTGGGCTCAGCTGGTCCCATCCCCACAAAAAAAAACAGCAATTGGAAGTGCTGAGGACTCAGAGTTTCACAGCAAGCATAGCTGAACCCAGGAAGGCCCAGCTCTGTGAGGAAGGGGCGTCTGCCAAACGAAAACTAAGAAATGAAAAAAACTTCATCACCAACAAGCTGGACGTCCACTCAGAGACCCAATCTGAAAGTCGGCAATTACAAAGACGACAAGTGGATAAATCCACAAAAATGGGAACAAACCAGTGCAAAAAGGCTGAGAACACCCGAAATCAGAATGCCTCTCCTCCTACCGGGGATCGCAGCTCCTCATCAGCAAGAGAACAAGGCCTGATGGAGGATGAGTGTGATGAACTCACAGAATCAGGCTTCGGGAGGTGGATAATAAGAAACTTCTGTGAGCTAAAAGAACATGTTCTAACCCAATGCAAAGAAACTAAGAACCTCGAAAGAAAATTCAACGAAGTGCTAACGAGAATGGACAATTTAACAGAGGAATATAAGTGAATTGATGGAGCTGAAAAACACAACACGAGAACTTCACGAAGCATGCACAAGTTTCAACAGCCGAATTGAC